>VZRO01003478.1:3162327-3217932 GCA_013397915.1 Daphoenositta chrysoptera
CCATGCCCGGCCGCGCCGGCTGCAGAGGCCCCGGGCCCAAGGGCTCAGCACGGCCCACGGCTGGCGGGACCCTCGGGACAGAACCAGGGCCGCATCCCGGCTGCTCTCGCCGACCTGGGACAGAAGGGAGGGGAGGCGCCGCTGCCCCCTTACCTGAGGAGGGCTGTGCCGCCGGGAGACGAAGGAGCGGCAGCCACGGCCTCGTGCGGGACGACCGGAGGCTCCACACCCGCAGGCNACACACAGCTGCGGGGTGTGCCTACAGCCGCAGGGTGTAAATACACACCTACGGGGTGTGCACACACAGCTACGGGGTGTGCCTACAGCCGCAGGGTGTAAATACACAGCTACGGGGTGTGCACACACAGCTGCGGGGTGTGCCTACAGCCGCAGGGTGTAAATACACACCTACGGGGTGTGCACACACAGCTACGGGGTGTGCCTACAGCCGCAGGGTGTAAATACACAGCTACGGGGTGTGCACACACAGCTGCGGGGTGTGCCTACAGCCGCAGGGTGTAAATACACACCTACGGGGTGTGCACACACAGCTACGGGGTGTGCCTACAGCCGCAGGGTGTAAATACACAGCTACGGGGTGTGCACACACAGCTGCGGGGTGTGCCTACAGCCGCAGGGTGTAAATACACACCTACGGGGTGTGCACACACAGCTGCGGGGTGTGCCTACAGCCGCAGGGTGTAAATACACACCTACGGGGTGTGCACACACAGCTACGGGGTGTGAATACAGCCACAGGGTGTAAATACACACCTACGGGGTGTGCACACACAGCTACGGGGTGTGCCTACAGCCACAGGGTGTAAGTATACACCTACGGGGTGTGCACACGGCTACGGGGTGTGTGTATACCCACAGGGTGTAAATAGACAGATAGGGGGTGTACATACACCTACAGGGTGTGCATGCACGCCTACGGGGTGTACATACACCTACAGGGCATGCATACACAGCTACAGGGTGTGCAAACATGGCTACACAGGGTGTACATACACAGCCACAGGGTGGGCATACACCTACAGGGTGCCCACACACAGGGTTCACACACACCTACAGGCTGTACACATACCTACAGGGTGTACACACAGCTACAGGGTGTACATACAGCTGCAAGGTGTCCATAACAGCCTTTCACAGTCTTCTCACCCACCCTCACTGGAGTACAAGGCACACTTATGCTGGGACAATGTTTTTACGATCATCACGACGCAATTTGATAAATTGACAGGCCTAAAGAGCACTACCAAAGCAGGACCATTGGGCCGGACGTGCTGGTGGTGACAACTCCCTCCTGGATCAACCTCCATTTTAGCAACGGCTTCCTCCTCCTGGCACTGCAGACACATCTAATGAACCTCACTGTTACTACAGTTAAAAGCACATTGACTTTCCAACCCCACAGGTTTGAGCAATCTATACTCAACTGATCTTGCACCATGTGACTTTTAACCCTCTCTGTTGCTGACAACAGTGTTGTCATATTTTAACGGGGGGAAACATTTCATATCCTATTGGACCTTTTCTTGCTAGATCTTTAAGTTCCTCCTATAAAATAATATTTCTGTTCCCCTGATCACCTGGCTGCATCCTCAAATTCCTGTTTCTGGATCTTTGAAAGCCAGGCTTCTATTTGAATACTCCAGGTGAAGGCATAGAATCAAAGAATCACAGAATCATTAAGGTTGGAAAAAACCTCCAAGATTGTGGAGTCCAACCATTGACTGAACACCACCATGTCAACTAAACTGGAGCATAAAGTCATTTCTTCAGCACTTCTGGGAAGGGTGACTCCACCACTTCCCTGGGCAGCCAGTTCTAATGCTTAACCACCCTTTTCATGAAGAAATTCTTCCCGATGTCCAACCTGAACCTCCCCTGGTGGAGCTTGAAGCTATGTCCTCTTGTCCTGTCAGCAGCTGCCTGGGAGGAGACTGACCTCTACCTGGCTACAGCCTCCTTTCAGGCAGTTGTAGGGGATGCTAATGTCACCCTTGAGCATCATCTTTCCAGGGTAAACACCCCCAGCTCCCTCTGCTTCTCTTCGCAAGACTTATTCTCCAGACCCTTCACCAGCTCCATTGCCCTTCTCTGAACATGCTCCAGTGCCTGTACATCTTTCTTGTAGTGAGGGGCTAAGAACTGGACACAGCACTCAAGGTGTGGCCTCACCAGTGCCCAGCACAGAGGGACAATCACTGCCCCAGTCCTGCTGGCCGTACTATTGCTGCTACAAGCCAGAATGCCCCTGGGCCTCTTGACCACCTGGGCACACACTGGCTCATGTTCAGCTGGCTGTCAACCAGCACCCTGGGATCCTTTTCCACTGGGCCATTTTCCAGCCACTCTGCCCCAGTCAGTTATCAGTCTCATCAGTACAAGGAGTTTTCTTCCCTACCTGAACCAGACATGCACCTCCTAATGTCTCCAATAATTGTTTCTGTCCATTAGAGCCCATGATGGTCTTGAATAATTTTTGCCTTTTGCCTCCATTTTTTCTTTCTGTCTCTCTTTGCCAGAGAATGACTCACCTTCAGTTTATGGTGTCAATTGTGATAGCCCCTGGATGTATGAATTACATTTGCTCTGTGGAACTGCTGTAAAATCTCAAGGTTAGGGACATTCTCCTTTGTGATGCCCAGATGCTATTCTCTGCTGACAGTTCTCCCCCAATTTTTTTGCTTTCATCAGGTTAGTCAGTATCTTTCCCCCTCCCTCCGCCAAAAAAAATTGACAACACACTGCGTAGTAGCACCAAAACAGCAGTTCTGAACTTGTAAAAACATTTCCAAAGCACTGCAGCTGAGTTATAGCCACTAAGGGTCAGCAGAGTTTGTGTTTTCCTGCAGTTTTGTGGTTTCTGGTCAGCTGTCTGAAGTCGGCACAGGCACCAGGCCCTCTAGATGGCTGCATAACACCAACAGTATGCCGGCTGCAAAAAGGGAAGAGTTATGACAAGGTACAGCTTTTACATCAGGTTACTGTGGAAAGAACATCTTTGTCACTAGTTACATGGTGACATTCAAAAGCCCTGTGTGGTCTGGGACCAGGTGAGCAGTTACCCTTCCACAAGGATCACTGTCAAGCCCAGGGAGCCGGAACACTGACAAACTCTTGACAACAGCCCCAGCTGGAAGATATCCCTGTCTGGAATTCTACATTAGATTATTATTTTTTTCCCCACCCTTATTCAAACGATTTTATATAATACAATATGATAATACAAGTGAATGAGTTTGCAAGAGTAGCTGTAAACTAAGCTGCTGAACATCACTGGCACAAACACCTACACATTTACACAGCCCTCATGATTTTAAATGGCATGAATGAAAAGCAAGTTCTACTACTCCTATAGACACTGACAGGCAGCAGTGGAATCTGGGAGCAAAAGCTCTAAAAAAATGGCAGCAGAAAGTCCTACTTGTCATTTGATCAGGAAGGAGGTGACGGTTATTAAGTGTCTCTTGCCCTGTGTCCCAGCAGCTACACAGGCCTGGCAGCCTCTTCAAAGCATCTGCTCTTTGAGAAGAAAGCAGTGTTTCTCTGTGTACACTGGCAGGTTTCTCTGTGACCAAAAGTAACAATCAGCCTTCGGCAGAATGATTTGTGATGGTAGAGATGTTTTTTTGGGACAAATTAGGAGCATCACTTCTGTTTGAAGGTTTGCACCATGCTTACTCATTTCCAGAATGGCTATAGAGTCTCCTCCCCCCCACCTTCATGAACAGAGGGTCAGACATCTTGTAGATTGGGTCTGGCAACACTAGCAGAGAGTCTGTCCCTAATAGATGCTCATGTCCCCTTTTTAAACTTCTATTACTTCTGAAGCTGGCACAGGACCTGAGTTGAAAGTCTTGGGTTTTGACTGTAGAATTCAAATGCCATTTGGTCAAAGTCTCTATTTCTTGTGTGATCAGCTGTGATGTGGTTATCAGGAACTTAAGCGAAAAAAAATCCAGAATGAAAGAGGACAGAGGTAACAGGAGGCCTTTTAAAGGGGCCCTTAGTGTTGCCCCTTCTATGGAAGATGAGCTTCTACAAAACTCTTTATTACGTAATCCCAGAACGGGTCAGGTTGGAAGGGACCACAATGGGTCATCTGGTCCAACCTCCCTGCTCAAGCAGGGTCATCCCAGAGCACATGGCTCAGGATTACATGCAGATAGTTCTTGTATATCTCCCGTGAGGGAGACTCCACAACCTCTCTGGACAATCCGTTCCACTGCTTGGTCACTGCACAGTAAATAAATTCTTCCTCATGTTCAGGTGGAACTTCCTGTGCTTCAGTTTCTGCACATTGTCTTTGTCCTACTGCTTGGCACCACTGAGCAGAGCCTGGTCCATCTTCTTGACCACCCCACTTCAGACACAGACATTGGTGTGTGGGACACAGGTCCCCTCTCAGTCATCTCTTCTCAAGTCTGAACAGGCCCAGCTCCCTCAGCCTTTCTTCATAAGAGATGCTCTAGTCCCGTAATCATCTTTGTTGCCCTGCTCTAGACCCACTTCGGAGCTCCATGTATCCCTTGTACTGAGGCACCCAGAACTGGACACAGCACTCCAGAAGAGGCCTCACCAGGGCTGAGTAGAGCCTAGCTATTTTTACGGCCTCATCATGGCCATGGGGAAAAGGCAAGGTGGAGGTTGTAAAAAAGGTAATGAAGTGGGCAAATGAGGCATTTTGCAACTGGGAAAATAAAGCGAAGATCATGTTTTTAAGGAAACCACTTTTTGCAACTGTCGTTTGTTTCACATAGGGTTAAGAAATCAAAAGGAGTATATATTAACCCAGCAGTGGATTCCTTGAGTGGGCTAAAGCATAGGGCTTCTCACTGGTTTAATTTTTTGATTTAAAGTCCCCATGGGGATTACACACCCTACAGCTTTCCCTCCCAGGCTGAGATCTTCACAGCATTGACTCAAGGCTCTTGTTTTCATTTGCCCTGTGGAAATCACACAGTCATGCCCCCTGCATGGAGCATCTAAATGAAGGGACACAATCAGCACCCACTGAGAGTTTGCAGGTTAGAAGTTCAGCAGCGGATAGGAGGATAAGCTATGTATATTTCAGAGAAATCACCAGTATGACAAGAAATCTCCATGTAGCAAACCAGCAGTATTAAAATGGGAAGATTGAAAAATATGAGAGGTATGTACAAAGAGAGCCAAGTGTGCCTTCCAACAGCCAAGTTAAAAATGACACAACTGAGGTTAACATGAACCCTCTGTCTTGAGATCTCAAGCATGGAGTTATGGACTCTAGGGAGACAACATGCAAGTTTAACCTTTTTGTCTTGTCTGGCTTGGCTTAATGAAAAGTGACCATCACACTAAGTTGGCAGCATTACAGAGTCCCATCTTTACAGGGTCCTCTCTCCTCTGACTCCCAGCCCTGAAATGGGCTTTTTGTGAAGTGCCAAGCATTTTTTCCTCATCACCTTTAGCCATATTTATGTAGATACTGTTTATATAGAGGGCCTTACAATTTGCAAAGTTACTATTTCTGTACATGCTTAATGAATCCCTTACAACTTTGAGAACTTGCTTCATGCTCTCAGGCTGCAAAATTACCTTCACTCTTTTGATTGGGGATTCATAAAATTGCTTTTGGAAAAACTACAGTAAATTATTACACTAGTATAACTAAGCAGCTCAATGTTGGATTCATGCTGAACATCTCAGAGGCATCCTCATCAATACACTACCTGCTTTTCTTAACTGAAGCCCTGAAAACCACAGCTCCTGGTCAGAGCCTTTTAAGGGATTTCTTTATTGATTACCCATTCTTCCCTCCCATGAAACACATATTGTAAGAGAGGTTTTACATCCTTGCTCTCATCATGAATGCAGAGTCCACTTGTGCATGGTGGCCATAGCTGGGGTGAAGTTCAAATGTGCTACCTTGATTGCGTCTGAATCATAGTTAATCACGTTTGAGTCCTAGTTTATAAGTAGTCAGCTATTAAACACAAAGGTGGGATATTTTTTCTTTTTCTCACAATACTCCTTAGAACTTGTCCAACTTTAGTTGTGAAATCCTGGAAGTTAAGGGGATGGTAAGTCAACTCCTACATACCTCAGCCATCATAGTGACATCTCCCATGATTCCTAGCAAGGAAGTGGATAATCCACTACTGGAGTATTCAAGCACCTCAGTATTTCAGTATCTCAGTCATCCCTAGGCATGGTCCACTCCAAACATGGGAGAAGGAATTTTTCAAAAACCCCTATTTCAGGTGTTACTTTTCTTACAATTTTTAAGGAAAAGTGGAATGAAATTCAGAAAAAGAGCAGATCACAGCTGTTTTACTCTATTATAATTTACATTTTTACAAATGATGGCAAGACTCCCACCTGACCTCAAACAGGGAAAATAGCTGACGAAATGTAAGTGATCCAAAAGGTGTTTTAACTTTATTTATACCGAAGTTGTAAATCAGATGCAAATTTCATTCTATTATACCACATTATACACATCTTTTTCAGTGGCATAAGAAATTACTCCTATCTGTGCACATCTATATTTAATCCATAGCTATATTCCTGAAAACACTGACTTTTTAATCAGTTTGGTGAATAGAATAAAAGTAGCAGAAAAAAAATCTCAGATTACTATATGATAATTGACACATTCAGACAGAATGGCCTCTCTCGCTGTCTAGTGAGATTTTCTGAACTTTCCGTCTCTTCACATCTCTTTGCTATATGAACAGCCAGTAAAGGATCATTTCAGCTATCTCAACCACCTCTGGTTTACTGATTTATCCCTTAATTTCTGTTGTTTGCAAGATCCTTGTGAAAGAGTGGGAATGCATTCCAAGTTGATTATTTCTATTTGGCAGAGTATTTTTCTTTTGTCTTTTTAAGGTCTCTGAAACTAGGAGGACTCAGTGGATCTGACTGTTCATGAATGGAGCCAATCCAGCCCTGTCAAGCAGCCAGTTATTCAGACAGAATCAGCAGAGGATGCAGGAACCCCTCCCTCACAGCAATCAGAAAAGATCTAGACGTAAGTCTTTTATATTAGCTTTCTCATAGAAGTGTTATTTCTTACAAACATTTCTAAATGAATTGGATACATTCTGATACTTTTTATGAATGGATTTTGCTACATCCTAATCTCATGAGCAATTCCAGTATTTCTCTTGTTTTCCAGGCTGCCCTCTCTTCAAGGATTGTCATTTCGTTCCATGAGTGTGTGGGGCCTAGTCAATGGTGCCTTAATTGCAAGTTGTTCCTCCTAAGCTCTACTACAATTCAGATATTAAAAATTTCCTGAATACTCAAGTTGTTGCAATTTTATTTGTGGCCACAGTCATGCATTATCCTTGACTACCTGGCGTATTTTTAGTCTTATGGCTGCAGGGTCCCATTCCCTTTACTCTTAGGCACACTTAAGTCAGTCTGCATCTCCCTCCACACTGTGTTGTAAATAAAAAGTGTAACAAACACTCTGGAAAGGAGATACGATCAAATAAAATGCAATTGAAAAAAACCTGAAATATAAAAATGAAGTGAATACAACAATATGGATTGTGATGAAATGAGGTGCAGTGAAAATGACCAAAACTTGCCAAAATTACACTCACTAAAATCTCGAAATCAGGGATGGAAGTCAAACAAACACAAACGAAAAGAAATTGATGAAATGAAATGTGGCAAAAAAAAGAAAAAAATTCTGAAGCGACATGAAAACAGTAAAATAGCATAGGATGACATTAAGCGCAGGGAAATGGACCAAACATTGCCAAATTGATACACAATGAAATCATAAGATTTCATTTCCTGTCATTAAATGAAGAATTTCCTTTCATGAACAGAAATAATATCTCAAAGTCAGAGAACAAAGTGAAACAAACTTACTGGGGTGGACTTCTAATGAAATTAAATCCAATGGAAAATAAAGAAAGGAATATTCTGAAATCAAATGATTGTAATCAAATTTAATGAGAAGACATGAAGAGCTCCCCTCTGCAAGACTTTTGTAGTTGCCATGTCCATGTCTAGGCTTTGTGGTTTTCTCAAGTCTAACCTCAAGCATAAGCCTAACCCTAAATGGAATGGTAAAAGCAGCATTTTGCTGAGGTGCCAAGCACAGGAGTGGTGCCAAACAGGAAAGTGTGGAGGGAGCAATGTTGGGGCAGTGCCATGCTGGCCTTGACCTGCCTTTTGCAGCTGCAGTGTCCCTGGAGCTCTGGGCTTTGTGGTTTTCTGAACCCTAACCCTAACCCTAACCCTAGCCCTAACCCTAACCCTAACCCTAGCCCTAACCCTAGGCGGAGCAGTACAAGCTACATGGGGGTAAGGCTGGTGCCAAGGAGAAAAGTGTCAAGGTAAAAGTGTTGGGGCAGTGCCATGCACCCCTTGGCATGCCTTTTGCAGTTGCAGTGTCCCTGGAACTCTAAACTTTGTTGTTATTTCAAGCCTAACCCAAATTTTATGCTTAACCCCATGCAGAGGAGTAAAAGCTGCATTTTTACTGAGGTGCGCAGCACTTGGGTTGTGCCAAGAAGAAAGTCTGAGGAGAGCAGTCTTTGGGCAGGGCGGTGTTCTTTTTTTTAAGTGAACAGGACAAAAACTTGCCAAAATTATACTTATTGAAATCTCCAAATCAGCAAACGATATCAAAAGAAGTGACAGGAAAAGAAATTGATGAATTGAAATGCTTGAAAAAAAAATTCTGTACCAAAGCGAAAACAATAAAATGGCAGTGGGAGGACATGAAGTGCAGGAAAATGGACCAAACCTTGCTGAATTGGTACTCATTGAATTCGCAAGATTTCATTTCCTCTCATGACAGGAAATGAAATCTTGAAATCAGAAAAGAAAGTGTCAGAAACACTCTGGAAAGGATATATGATAAAATAAAATGCAATTGAAGAAAAAACCAAAATTTGCAAATGGAGTGACTACAACCAAATGGATTGCGATGAAATGAGGTGCATTGAAAAGGACTGAAACTTATCAAAATTATCTTTACTGAAATCCCAAGATAAGAACCGAAGTCAAATGAAAGGACAGGAGAAGAAGTTGATGAAAGGAAATGCTTAAAAAAAAATAGAAAGCTCTGAAACATAGTGAAAACAATAAAATGGCATGGAATGACATGAAGTGTGTGGAAATGGACCAAATATTGCCGAATTGGTACTCATTGATACTGCAAGATTTAATTTCCTTTCATGAAATGAAGAATGTATTGGAATGAAATGAAGTGCAAAGAAATTAAATGAAACCTTATAAAATTATATACTTTATGAAATGATTAAAAAATTGAAATCTCGGTATGTAATTTCCTTTCATGAACTGAAAATGCTTCAGTTCATGAAAGGGAAGGAAATCTCAAGATTTCAATAAGTATCATTTCATTAAGTTTCAGCTACTTTTACTGCATTTTACTTCATTCCATTGCATTTCAATAGTTTTCCTTTTCGTAAGTAGTTTTGTGTTTTTCAATTTCATTTCCTTTTATTATATTTCCTTTCCTGTCTTTTCCTTTCACTTCATTCCGTGATTTCTCATTTCGTTTCCTTTCATGAAATGAAATCTCAACATTTCATGAAAGAAAATTAAATCTGCAGATTACAATGAGTGTAATTTCATGAAGTTCCTGTTAATTTCACTGTACTTCATTCCAATCCATTTCATTAATATAACATGTCGCAAGCATTGTCAGTTTTTAAAATTTTATTTCATTTTATTGTAATTCCTTTCCTGTCTTTTCCTTTCACTTCATTCCTTGATTTCTCATTTCTTTTCCTTTCATGAAAATTCTTCATTTCCATGAAAGGACATGAAATACTGTGATTTCAATGAGTATCATTTCATTAAGTTCTGGTTCATTTCACTGCTCTTCACTTCGTTCCATTGCATTTAATTGTTTTCACTTCATTTGAGAATTTTTGGGATTTTTCACCCTAACTGGTAAACAAGCATGGGCCTGTGGCTTAGGTGCCCAGCCACTTGAATGGGCTTAATCTCAAAGGTCTGGGGCAGCAATGTTGTGACCCTGCCATGATCCTGTTGGCATGTGTTTTCCAGCCCCAGTGTCTCCAGAGCTCTAGGCTCTTTTCCTCTCTCAACCCTACCTCTAAGCCAAATGGCATCTTGTGTCAAGGACTGTGGTCCACATCACCGTGGGTGGTTCAGAGTAGAATGATGTAGGAGCAGCAAAGCTGGGGCCCTGCCTGGATTGCCTTGGCATGCCATCTCCAGCCCCAGTGTGCCCGGAGCTGTAGGTTCTTCTACTCTCAATCCTAACCCCAACAACAACTTGGCACTGCGGCAGAGGTGCTCATCGCCATAGGTGGCCCAGATTAAAAAGTGTGCAGACAGCAATGTTGGCACCCTGCCGTGATGCCCTTGCAATGCCTTTTCTATCCCAAATGTCCCAAGTGCTCTAGGTTCTTTAACTTTCCAAACCCTAACCCTAACTCTAACCCTACTGGCAGCTTGGCACTGTGGCAGAGATCTTCATCGCCATAGGTTGCCCAGATTAAAAAGTGTGGAGATGGCAATGCTGGCACTGTGCCGTGATACCCTCGCAGTGCTGTTTCTAGCATGTGTCCCAAGAGCTCTAGGTTCATTTACTCTCTCAACCCTAACCCTAACTCTAATGATGGCGTGGGTCTGTGCCAGAGATCCTCATCATCACAGGTGACCCAGATAAAGAAGTGTGGAGACGGCAGTGTTGGCACCCTGCTGTGATGCCCCTGCAATGCCTTTTGCGAGGGACAGTGTCCCTGGAGCTGTAGGCTCTGCAGCTCTCTGAACCCTAACCCTAGTGGCAGCTTGTCTCTGCTGTCAAGATCCCCATCACCAGGGCTGGACTGGATTCAAAATGTGTAGCATGAGCAATTGTGGTACCCTGCCGTGATGCCCTTGCAATACCTTTTCTAGCCTTTGTGGTATCTTGCCAACACCAGGTAGCAGCTGTATTAGAAAATTACACGGAAAGTAAGTCAGCCTGAAAAAGGATGTAGATGAAAAAGAAAAGCAATGGTTCCTGTTTTGAGGGATAAGACTAGCTGTAATGCAGAACTCACAGAGGACACAGCAACAGTCTGTGGATCCAGACCTGGTACCCACAGAGACAAACTGCAAGGCTGAGAGTAGAATGAGCTACTGAGATGTGCTACAACTGAGGGAGAGCACATAGCAGGAGCCAGTGGCACAGGGCGGGGAAGCGTGTTTAAAACATGGACATGTTGCTCAGGGGACTTCAGTCAAACTGGTACAATCACCTTTTAGTCTTACAGCTGCCCTCGTATAACTGATACAAGCCTATAAGCACGGTACCACCAAAATTGGACATGAAATTCTCTGGAACATTTTCTGCCCCTCAGCAACACTTGGGCAGGCAAGCGGGCCTGGAGAAGAACATAACTATTCCCTATTTCAAACTACATTTCTACAGATTAATTATTTCCCAGCTATGACAAGTTTTTTCTAGTTATGAGAGGGAAGTTTTTTTCCATGTGTTCAGGTAGGAACATCATACAGGTCTAAATTAAAATGTTTCGTACATATAAATAAATCTGCTAAGTATAGTTCTGCTTTTCTTCATCTGGACAGACAGTGCTTGACTAAGGAAAAGTTAAGGAAAAGCCAAGAGGTACATTTCATCAGGAATACTTATACAGTGGGGTTCCAGGAATGATGAAATTAGTCTTTGAGAGAAAAAGTCCAGGTTCATAATGGTCCACACGAGCCTCATTTGGCCATGTCTACCTTCTAAGGGAGTTCATGTTTGAATTGGCATAGTACCAGGGCAATTTGATTTTGAAGGTGTCAGGCTTGTCTCTGTCCTGTATAAGAGGTAACTCTCGTTCATGCAAGCAGTCCATTCTCCCATGGATATCAGCACACACTGCTCTCACAGGGGAACAAGAACTGTGTGTACACAGCTACTAAGGAGAGGATTCCCATTCAGTTTCACCCTGACACACAGGCACTGAACCCAAAACATCTGGTCCTACTGCAAAAAAAACAAGAGCAAAAGTATTTGTAGCAACTAGCGACCCTTTAGTCTCCAGGCTAGAAAACAATTTGAATAAATGGAACTTGAGAGCATGCTCAAATTTTTTAAAATTTCTTTGCTGAATAGAACTGATTTGCTCAACTGAGACTTCTGTCTTTAAGGAAAGAGTCAATGCTACCAGCCCAACTCTCCCAGGCAGCCTTACAATAACAAAACACAGAGTGTGTTCATTAAGTAAGAACATGAAAATACCACCAGGTGAGTAAGCAAGTTGCAGTTTCAATAGTGTTTTCATCACAAACATTGTGAATTTTTTTAAATTATTATGAAAAGCTCTTTGACAGTGTAATTTTAAGTAAATTATTCTGTACAAAGCTTTTTTATTTATTCTTTACAATTTCCATCATTGAATATTAGCCTCTTCAAAGGAAGAGCAACTTGTCAAAAAAAATGCCTGTTTCAGAATTTAATGAGAACATTTCTTCTTCCTTTTCTCTTAAGAGGATTATAACATGATGGGTGAAATATAAAGAATAATTAGCCCCATTGGAGAGTAAATTCCAAACAAACAGTATTTTCTTTTTACACAATCTGAACTGGGTGAGCAGGATTTGGTTTTGGTTCACCAACCAAGGAAGTTACTAATTAATTCTAATGGCAAACTCTTTATCCTGGTAGATGTCCCAACCTTAAAACACCCAGCTTGGCTTTCAGATCCCCCAATCTGCTTCTAAAAAATAGGTTATAAAATATGATTGTTATTTTACAGCCAAAATATTTGGGGCTCAAACCAGCTGTACAGCTGGAGTGGCAGGTTACTCCCTCTGATGTGAAATGTCACTTGATTATGCTCTAAAAGGTTTTTAGTGCATGCAGTCAGATGCTCTCTGGTGTAAACCTGCAAAGCACTGCAGACATGAACTAAGACTTTTGTCTTTTTAATCTCAGAATCCCTAAATTAGATATAACACATCCAAGGGATCACACCAGACCAAGGATGAAAAAAGATGAAGCTCAATAATTAAAAGGGCAGAAGAGAGGCTTCACAAAGCCTCTCTGTTTGTTTTAGTATGTTTTCATTTTTCACTAAGACCAGTTCCTTTAAAGTGCTGGGGGGATTGTTTTCTTGGCACAATTTGTGGAAATGGTTAGAGCTGTTTAGAAGGGACAGAGAAAAGACCAAGGCTGGGGTGGTCAAGCACCACTGGCACCACAAGCATGAGAGGAAGAAGATTGGGTTGGTGTCAGCAAAAAATGAATTGGTGAGGGCTGGAAAATCAGCTGACCAGCTGTACAAAGGAACTGATCTCCACATCAGAGCTCTTGGCTTATCTCATCTTACAGCTACACTTGGCTGAAGTTTATGCTGGTCTGCAATGCCACTGGGAAGCCATCTAACAACCCAGCGGGGTTTCAGATACACTCTCCCACCGTTGAACCTCTTAAAGAGACTAACGTGACAGGAGCAGCACGCAGGGCCAGGTACCTGTGACACCATCCAGAGCCCTTCCACACAGGCCTTTGGGAGAGGCCTAGGGAAACTACTCAAGAATTTCTGAGTCTTCTTGTCCTGATTCACAATCCAGGACTCAGTGCCAGACTTCCAGGCTTGTCTGGCTCTCAGAGAAGTCTCAGTCATTCTTGGTAAATGTTGAAGCAATCTGTAAGAAAAGCAGTAACAGATTTTTTTCAGAATGGGTATTAATGTGGAAAAATCTCTGCATAGGGCATTAGTCCCCTGGGAAATCATATTCTGGACATTATATTCCTGAGATTATCCCATTTCATTAGCAGACTTCATGCCCTTTACCTTAAGCCTGTGAAGGCTGGTTACAACATGAGAAAAGATGACATGTGTCACCACCAAAATCAGACAACAAACAACTTTCTACACCCAGTTCTAAATGACAGGGGGCTGGGAAATGGAGGGAGTTTCAAGATAGCTCCTCATTTCCCTCTGTGACTGGAAACTAATTGCTACAACCACAGAACACAAAATGAAAGGGAAGCAAGACACAAAAATGCAGGCACTAACAGTCTTGTAACAGCTTAATTAACAGAATAATATTATCTGTCTGTGAGACCATGCTGAAAACT
The DNA here is from genome assembly GCA_013397915.1 of Daphoenositta chrysoptera. Taxonomy (NCBI): domain Eukaryota; kingdom Metazoa; phylum Chordata; class Aves; order Passeriformes; genus Daphoenositta; species Daphoenositta chrysoptera. Next base: position 3,176,420 of record VZRO01003478.1, read on the forward strand.
TGCAGTATTCCAAATCATACTCTTTTTTATGATGGGTTAAGGCAGTATCTTGCTTTAGCTTTTTACCACAAATGTAAAAAAAACAATTATTTGAACCAGACATATTGCATATGTGCACATTTTAGGGCAGCTCCAACTTAGCAGATGCCTTGTATTAATAATATACAGTTGTGACAGGAAATATGGTTTAGGTTCCTGGAAAAACATAAAAGCTAATTCCATTACTCCATTTCATGGTGCTTTTCCTCAAATGCTAAACTGGTTTTGATTATACTGAAACCTTATAGTGAGAAAACTTTGTCAAGAGTATTATCGCTGCTTATCCTCCTTCTTACACATCTTCTCCTGCTGACCTACATTCTGGGCTACCTGTGAACAAGCCTAAAACACACAGAAAAAATTGTCCTACAAGACCTGGCAACACTGCAGAGTCCTTTTACCATTTCAATTACAATTTTTCCTCGGAGGTTCTGTGTTCTGCTTCCCATTCGCTTTTAATTCTGCCTGAATAAAAGCATTCAAGACTCTTTCACTTTAACAAAACATTTCAACAACAACCCCCCAAAACCTCTTATCCATAGTAACTAGACAAATCATGGTAATTGATCTCTAGAGGGAGTTTATTAAAAGCCTAAGCACAAACACTTTCCAGAACACTGCTGTAATAAGCATGAACTCAAACAAATGCTCATTTTGCTATCTGCAGTTCGTCACTTCATACATTTCAAGCAACTGACTTGAAAAGAGTTTTACTCTAGGAAAAGGGAAGCATGTTCTGGTGGATTAAGAAATAATACTGAAATGAATTTGCTTCGACTAACTTTGTCTTCAGTGCCAGAAGATTTATACAGCTTATGGATCATTGTATGTAAACAAAAGTTACAATAAGAACACATTATTTCCGATGTATCTAAATACATGTATTTTTCACTAGTAAACCTCAATTAAATCCTGAATTCAAGAACATTAGTCTGATGATTAGCAAGCTATTTTATAGCCAAAGAAAGATAAAATATTTAATTGATACCTGACAGTAGAAAAGGATAACCAAACAACAACAAACAATGAAACAGCCCACACCACAAACGAAGACAAACATCTACAGCTAATATTGTGTTTGGAGCAAAAGCAAATGTCTGGAGGTGAATTACAAAATTAGAAAAAGCTGATTTAATAAGAGCTTAACTGAGCTGCCTACAATGGAAAGAAAGTGCTTTGAGGTTTCGCAAGGCTCAACCCCTCCCCTGCAGAAATCTCTCCATCAGGGTATCAAATGACAGTACACTTAACCAATGAAAAAACGAATCATTGAGCTTTCATTATTCCGTCATGGTACAGCAACACAACACTGAACACTGCTGTGTAACTTGCACTCCCCGCCCCGAGGTATCACATCCGTGTCTGGGTTTGTCCTTACCCCTCCCCAGCACTACAGTATTTTTCACGGCACAGCTGATTCCTGTCAGTCTAAGTGTTTGTTTTGGTTTGTGGGATCTTGAAAGGCTCCAGTAATGCAGCCTGGGGTTTGACCCACACTGTAGATTACATGTTAGGTGAACCAATGGATGAGATGATACCCTCGACAATATAGTCACGGTAGTCATCAAAATGGTAATGTTTGGCAGTATCATTGGAATCACATCAGGAATTGTGTTTACACACATTTTGATTCAGGCAGATTAGGAAAGGCCACAAATAGATTCCCATTTTGAGCGGGTTGAGAAAACATGGAATGAAAAAATCTGGTTTTAATTCAGGAATGCTTTCTCTCCTCTTACTACACACTTTTACTAATCCATAACAACCAACAATTGGTCTAGGATCAGCTCAGTTGCTTGGAGCATGGTGCTAAAATTGCCAAGGTTATGGGTTGGATCCCTGTATGGACCATTCACTTAAGAGTTGAACTCAATGATCCTTCTGGGTCCCTTCCAACTCAGACTATTCTGTGATTCTGTAGTTGTTTTCTGAAGATTTGTCTCTGCAAACTGCACCTCTTATCTATCTGATAGCACCTGAAGGGGCACTAAGTGATTCCCTAAGGAAAGAATCATGCTCTCTGCTATTAAGAGATTTTTAGTCAAAAAAGGGGATGTCAGTAGATGAGGAGTACAATTTAACCTTGCTCAATGTGAGGAGTAGAGAATGAACTAAACTGATGATCTTTTTCCAAAGAATGTGTCCTAAAGTCCCTGCTGAGGCCGCAGCTGTTTAAAATACATATATATGTAAATGCTTTTCCAGGAATTCTGCTTTACTGCTTCATACCCCAGCAGTAGACAGAAACAATGTCCCTTAACTAACCTTCTACAGACTTGAATCAATACAAATCATAACAGAGTTCTGGATCCTGTACCCACCTTAAAGTCATACTTTTTTAAAAAAGGAGATTCATATAAATGGGAATTAACAGAATTAAATGTACTAAACAATGTCTAAGATTGTAAACATTGCAGAGGATGATTTTATCAGCTACTAGAGAAACCAATGCATAAAAGTTGAAAAATTCTGGTGACAAACTTCAGATTAGCAGCTGCAAGGATAATTCTCTACTGGGTCAATCCTTCACATTACTAAGACATACACTACCACTCAAAATCCTTAAAGCAAGACTGAATTTCTTCATTACAGTGCACATGGCCAGTTGACTACAAGGCAGCTTTCACCAGGAAATCATGGTAAAATTCTGCTGTCTGTGTAATGCAGTTGATTAGACTAAATTTTTACTCTGGTCAAGCCTGGTCTTTAAACTACATGAAATACCAAAAATTATGGTATATATACATCAGGGGGAAAGCAGAGTATTTTGCATAGAAAAACAGAAAACACCAGTGGAAAGAAAGGCAGTATTTCAGCAGAGCCAAGACTTGGCCAAGCCTTGAAAAGTTTCAAGTGAGCAGATTTCAGCACCTCTCTGGGTAACCTATTTCAGAAATACAATACCTTCCTAATGGAGTTTTGTCTAATATCCCTTCTGAAAAATGATATTCCAAATACCAACAGATTTAATTAATTCACTAATCAAAGCCTCCAAGAAAGAAGCTAGGAAAATCTAAATTAGTGTTTCATAGTGTGTGAAGAGAATCCAGGGAGGGTGAACGGCTCACAGGGATCTAGACTGTATATACACATTCACACAGTTGACTTGCCACAAATTGTGGTGAGAAATTTCTGATGATTTTTGAACTTACATCCTAGAACTTTTAAGAGTATGGTCTTCTGGGGAACGAGATGTCAAATTGACTTCTTCCTTACCATTCTGAGCACTGTATATGTTAGTAAGTACCTTTGCATACACTTACTCAGCCTCTCCAACATGCACACATGAAGATTTTCAGCAGCAAGAAAATGTCTATCAAAGCACTGGATTTGTGTGTTTTGAACAGATAAAAGAAAGAATTGAACAAAAGCATTTTATTTAAAGTATTTTATCAATTTTGGTAGTCCTTAATACATTATATGTTTGTATAACTAGAATTAAATAAACCTCTGTGGAAATACTAATTTTTAGGTATTAGGGTGCGTGGGCATATGGCTCCAGCCAGTATTTTTAAGTATGAAAAGCTATTCTTACAGCTTCAGACAGTGTTACTAAGGCGAAAACCATCCTGAAAAGGTACCATAAGCAATTTCATAGGTATGTGTTCATAATAAATATGTCAATGCAACTGAGGGTTTGAATATCTCAGTTTGGTGTAACATCAGATATTTTTCCCTGATTCTCACTCCATACTCCCCTTTACGTGGAAAGATAAAAGTCCACCACAAGACTGAAGCTAGCAAGACTTCCTAAATGTTGTAGTCACGTTTCCATTGCTGCACTGCTCTAATGATATAGCTGGAGAAAACTACAGCTGCCTGTGGCGTGACACTGAAAGCATGCAAGAAAGCAGAAAAGTGTACAGGGAAAACTCATGTTTCCTTTGGTGCAAGGTGCTCCCTCAGCAGGTTGACTGAACAAGCACATAAGCAATGGACCAAGCACCACTAAACCGCTGCACTGCATGTCTGCACTGAAACTGTAGGGCAGCACAGAGATGGCTGAGCTGGATTTACAGGAGCTTGCTCAAATGCTGGGCAGGGTCAAGCTGCAGACCAGCCTGCCAAGAAGGCTGGGTAAGCCCTCTGCTCATCTCCAGACCGCTACAATTAAACTGACCCCAGTATCTGAGTGGGCTCAGTGCATTTCCACCACACACTGCAGACTGCAGTGCAAACGTGTCCTTTACTGTGAACAACCAGTCAAGCCTAAAAGGAGCTGGGAATCTCCTCCACACAATCATGGAAAAGAGCTGACTTGACTAATCTACACACAGTTGTATTAATGAATGTCTAATTAAATCTAGCACTTTGGAAAGGTCAATAAACACTGTTGCCATTGGTGAATTTCCATCCATGACTACTGAGATTTATTAAGAAGCTTACTTTTTCCAAGAAAGGATTACCAAAGGGAGAATACTGCAAATTTTTTTTTGTGATTTACTAAAATAGTGAGTCTAAATCATTAGATCAGATCATAGCATTTCTTCTGAACATTGTGCTTTTCTACAAAGGACCAAATTACATTTCAAACCTGAACAGAACTTACGGTAATACAGAGGCTGAGGATTTTTACTGGAATCTAATCATGCAATCTGATTTGAAAGGAAATCTCTGGGAACTGGGCAAGGGTACAAGCACAACGTGCTTCTGTGCCATAATAATGACAGTGTACAGGTAGTCTCTTCAGTCACCTGAAGAGTCAACTGGAAAAGGCCCATATCAGGAGTGGGAGTGGAGGGCGGTGGAGAGAAAAGGTCTTTGGGGCATGTGTAGGATGATCTGATTTTTTCTTTCTGGGCACAACACAATTACGTATAACATGCAGCCAAAAGGAAAGTTTGCATAATTATGGAATAAAAAGTGTTGCTTCTCCTTGTATTTGGCTTAATGGAATTGAGTATTCAATCAAAATTGGTTAATGTCCCTCCCTTTAGAAAGGTTAAATGACCTAAGCAAATATACTTCTGGTAAGAAGTCTTGTACGAGCATATCCAGTACTCTGGTTACTCATACAAAGAGTTGTTTCCTTTGCAGATTTTTGCTTCCACTGAATCCTTGGTCAGGAGAAGAACCTGAAGTACCAGAAGCTGCCATTTAGGTAGCAATGAAAAGTGCTCTTCATCCTCATTTCATACCAATTACAGACCTCATTGGCAATCTTCATGAGCTTAAAATTTTAATTTAGTTTCTGAGAAAAAAATATTGTGAACAGGTGGAGGTTAATAGCTTCTGACTATAAAAACCACACATGCTAAATCTAAAGGTTTTGCTGTGTGCGCAGGCATTGCCTGTTAAAAAATATACTAAAAAGGCCCAATTTCCTTCTTACATCTGTAGGAAAAATGAGTAACACTGAAGAAGTGAGAGTCATGAGTAACACCTCAAAATTTAAACTCATTTCCACAACACAGAACTGGTAAGTACCAGCTCATGGTGAACTGGTAATTTTGTATTTCTGCAGCCTTTTTGTGTCCCATCCTCAAGAGCAAAGACAGCTCTTTGAACGAAGTGACTTTGAGCCCTGCAAAACTCCATAAAAAATATTCAGCATGGAGATGAGGACACAATCTCTGGCTGAAAAAAACCCCAGCTATATACTGCCAGAAACTGGGAGGGTATACTGAGAGAAATAAGATTGTCTGCTTCTATAATATTTAAACATTTTACCCAGGGCTCTGCTATTAGCCCATATCACGAATGAGACACTGGAATAGACAAATCTCTGCTCTGAGTCCCTAAGCCATTCTTAGGTTCAAAGGGGAGGGAATGTGGCCTGTCTTTTACTCAATCAGATTTGCAGCAAACATGAGTAAATATGCAAAATGTGTTGCCTTTCATTCTGGTTTCATTCACCATTTTCACTTTTGTGCCTGTGTGAAGCCTAATTAATTCTCTTACAGAGGCAAAGTGAATGTGACATCAATGCCATTGACCTCTAGCTCCTTGCTCCCCTGGACACATACCCACTATTTAGCCTCCTAAATCTAAGTTGTTGGACAAAAGCGTGGTCACAATCTGCCACAGCATGCAGCTTTGAAATTAAAGGCACAGCTTAGCAATAATGTCATTTTGTCTTTTGATTTTGTATTGCCCATTTAATTTAACTTTCCAGAGTTAAGCAGTGGGATATAAAGGGCTATTCTCTCCTGGGAACCAAAGAACAGAAAAGTGCAGGGAGCTCCATGTGCAGACTTGATGATGAAGATCTCACCATAAATTCTAGTCAGAATGGGTGCTCTCAAGCCCCCTTTACCTTATGGATGATGCTGGATGAGTACCTCAGCATTGTGCCACACAAATATAAACAGCCAGAGCTTTAATATGAGGTCCCATGGCATAGGTACATCCCCAAACACAGCAGTATGAAGCTAGGAGCAGGATCCTGCTTACTTGTGCTGTGCCTCGCAGGTCTCTGCTCTCCCAACAGAGCCCCTCCTTACACAGTACAAAAACAGTATGCATCTGGTCCCCTTCCTTTAGCCCTCGGCCTTGCAGTTACTGTCACTCTACAAGCTTTGGCAAGCAAAGTCCTACACCACCTTTCAACCTCTCATCTGAAACAGAATAGGCAAATGTCACTCAACCAGCAGACAATGGGGAGAAAAAGCTTTGATACACCGACTTAGTAAAACTCAATGTCCTGGTTGTAAATCCACTGTAATCCCATGTTATCAGAAAGAATTCCCATTTGTTTGAGAATTAGGAAGCTTTCTGCTCTACTCTTGTCCTCCCTAACATACACATTTCCCCTGCTACTTTGCTTTCCTTGTACAGTACTGCAGCACAAGGAAAATCATGAAACTGAATTGCTGATAGCATCACACCTTTAACAAACTTGCTGACTGATGGATTCCTACCAGAGACTGTGCTCACTGACCAAGCTTTAAATTTAGAAAGGCAAGAATGTAGCTTGACTGAAGGGAATGTCATCCAATAACTGATTATATTATTAGATAAATGCCTGAAAGGACCAACTGAGGTAAAGAATAAACTCACCATCTTTACTAATGGAGTGTTGTTCTTTCTAAGAAAGGAAGAAAAAAAAAGAAAAAAAAAAAAACAAAAAAGAAAAAAAAAGAAGAAAGAAAAAAAAAGAGGGTTTAGTATTCCAGTCTATTACCAGAACATGCTATCATACCACATCATCAGGATGTTCATGAAGAGAGAGGAAAAGCATATGCATGGCAATGTCAATTTAAGATATAGGGAAAAAATACTTCTAGGATTTCAAATGTCCATTAAATATCATCTCATATTTGAATAAAACTCTGCTGGAGTGAAACTGTGCAACTGCCATAGATCACAAACCCTAAATGCAGCTCATAACAATGGAAACTGCAACCCTACTGGGACAAACCAAATTAAAAAAGCACACACTACCATCAATGTTTTTAGTGGTTTCTCTCCCTGCAAATATTGTACAGTCTCCCGATGCCCAGAAAAATGGAGACGGCTCTTTATTTACACAAAGCTCTTTGGTGCTTGGGTCTGCAGAGAAAACAGACCAGATCTCTGAGGAGGATCAAAGATTGCCAGACAAGCCTCTGGTTTGGATTTAGTCTATTTCATCACACCCTTGTCCCAGCTGCTTGTTCAGTAAAAGTGACTCCCTCGTCTCTCATTGCACTCCCCATTTTCACAGGAGACAGTCCCTCCACCTAGATTCTCTCCATTTTGTACCAAATGTCTCTTTGTTCCAAGCAGTCCGGTGTGCCCCCTCACCCGCTGTCACAGCCTGAAAGTGCTGCAAGTGTGGGAGATGCAGATACTCATGGCTGTGAGCCACCCCGTGCATCGAGCTGCAGCAGCTGCGATCAAAAGGCCACCCCACAGCCCCACCTTCGTGCCACGGGGTGCCGCTGCTGTGGGCCATGGGCCGCCCTCACCCTGGGCCATCCCTGCGCAGTGGCCGTGGGGGCGAGGGAGGCCGTGCACTGCCCGCCAACTACACTCCTCTTTCTCTCTCCTGTGGCTTTCAGTTTCTCTGGGAGATGACTGGAAGTGTATTTGCACTGAGGGAAATTCCTGCTTTGATAAGTGGCCCACAGTTTTATCGTGCTTATTCTAAGAGGAATTAACACGAAATTCCCCAGCCCATTGTATTTCACATTGCCTGTGGAGAGAATCCCCAAGCAACCTTATTGGAAGCACTTGTTTTGTCTATTACTTTTTTAACTGCCATTGACAGAGAGAACTCTCCAGGGAAAATGGTATTTTGCAGGAACTTGAGTTTTACTGAAGCCAATTGTGACAAAATATCTCAGTGAATTTTAGCCTATTGAGAGTTTTGGGTCTCCCTTCCATATAAAAAGAAGTAAGCTTACTAATATAAAATTGTTGTAAAGCACGGTCACATGACAGTCCGTGTATAAAGACTATATAAAAAATCCCAGACATCCTTTAGTTGTGGTGGTTTAATTTCTGGAAAAGTTTTTGGGTTCTTCTTTCAGTTTTTGGTTGATTTTTTTTTAGTTTCTAGTTTCAAGCCAAAAATCCACATTTCCACACTCAGGGCACAACAAAGACCTCTGAAATTGAAACAGAGGGACAAAAGTGACTTTCTTTTTAAAGATCTGGTAGTTGACAGGGAACTACTATGGGAAACAGATGAGAAACAAAGGCTCCAACCAAGCTGTGTGAAACAGGCAGTCTCTGTTTGCTACCAGACAAAATGGCAGGCACATAGAAGAGCTTCACTTTATTTCTGTTATGCTCTCTTTTATGTTTCTGTTAAGAATTGCAAGGTGGGTTTTTTTTGTTTTTTTTTTGTTTGTTTGTTTGTTTTTTGTTTTTTGTTTGTTTTTTTTTGCCTGGGAGGAATATCCTGTCCATACCTTTCCAAGATCTGCAGACCCTTAGGAGAGCACAGCTGGCCCCACAGCCAGGCAGAGTTCATGGGCACTGAGCCCGGGCATATGAGAGGGACGAAGCAGCTTGGCTGCAACCTGTGTGCAAGACAGCACAAGCACACAAGGGAGGACAATTGCAGGGATGTCAAAAAAAACTGGCCCATGGATAATTTACAGTCACTGACAAGCAGCTGGGTTGCAAGCCGGGTGGGACCAGTTCCCACAGAGTTCCTAAACAGTTTTTTTAACAGGAAAGCAAAGCTAATACCTATTTTTGCCAAAGAGTTTAATCGAAAAAGGAAGAAACATCAGTTTTACAGATTGTTCATCCAAGCATGTTCTTCCCTGAAAAGCACGTATTATCTGCATGCTTTAAGATGAGTCACCAGTGTCCTGCTATGCCTGCAGAGCAAACAAATTGAAGAGCCAAACCTGTTTCAGGGCATCAGGGAGCAGGCAGTTGCTAAAGAGATAGTTTAGTACTGGCACAGGTTACCAAAGGAGTCTGTGCAATTCCCATCCTTATAGGTTTTCAGGGACAAATCAGACAAACAGCTGCTAGAAATTGTAGGCAGGCGTAAATCAGGAAGGACCATATCTCACAATCCCTTATGGTTCTATACAGCTATGGAAAGACCTTTCAGGAAGACATTTTGCACTTCATTATCAGCCACAAGTGAAAGGAAAAAAAGCCGACACCCCACTTTTTATTAATTTACTATCACTGAGAGCACACAGCAATAGCTCTGACTTTGAGTGATTATTTTTGCTGCTACCCAGAAATCAGGTTCATGGAACATGTGTTCGTCCAGAATTTGCCTACATTAGACTATGTTGCTACCTGCCTGTGTAGTAACTCATTACGGTAGAGGAACATAACATTTGTTAGTAGACCTGGCCTCTATCTAGTCTTGACTTGAGCATTTGAGGACCAGGCAACTTCAGCTATTCAAATATTACAAAAAAAAAAAAAAAAAAAAAAAAAAAAAGAAGATCCTTTAGAGCCTAACTGCCAAGGGAGCTTTATTAGCAGGTATGACTATGTGTGAAGATTTCCCTTTTGTACAGAAAAATATCAGTGGTTTTGTTAATTGGGTAATGATGCAGCAAAGCCTTTGAACCTTGATGTATTTATGTAGTAGATGGACAATTACAACATCAAGGATTTTGATTAAATATTTGCAGGATCACTTGACCCTACAGATGTTGTCAATATTCAGGATCTGCTAACTGAAATGGAATCACACTGCCCCCAGTGCCTGCAGGATATGTGGCCATATATGATTTACACTAACTACAGAGTAGCCTGAGTTATAAACAGCTTGTTTAATTGTTCTTTGGAACTTAATCCCCAATTTATTTTTCTTTTGTATTTCTTGGTCACCTGTTTCTGCCAGCATAAGGATATTATGGGGAAGAAGAACACTGATCAGCTGCTAGAAAGGTATTGTTTTGCATAAATTTCAGCAATAAAAGACTGTTCATATTGCACTCTGGCTTCTGCAGAAATAACCCTTTGGGGTTTTTCATCATGACTTCTGTAATGACTTAAATGTGAGTAGCAAGAGATGAAGCCAGCAAAAGTCACAAGTATTAATTGGGTTTTATCTGGTCAGTCTAATCTGAAAGTTTACATGCTGGGTCAATGGCTTCTTACAGAGACCAACACTGTTTTTCATGAGAGAGTCATAAATCCAAGTGATATTCAGTTATAATTCAGAACTGGGTGGCAGATATGCCTGGAAAGCATAGTTGGAGAAGCCTTCTTACAGGCTTGGCTTGCTCTGTTGCCCTATTTACCAGCTTAGTGTGGACATACCATGACCTGCTTCAGAATTTGTACAATGCTTACTTCATAAATTCACATTTTGCAATACAGGGAAAGCCCACATGGTGGGATATAGTGTATAACAGGTAACTGATGAAATTCAGGCATTCTACAGCAAGACCTGCAAGCCAGATGGAAAGAAACAGAGACATCCATGAATACAGTCAGATTGTTATGATAGCTTAGTGGCACAAAAAGTAACATTAGTTCATTTCTTGCCTCATCTCCCTGAGTCTTCACATCTGCTTGGCTTTCAGAAATCCTCATTCCCAGTCTTTGAACCTGTTCAAAGTACATGGCATGTTTTTTTTTATGCAGAGGTATATGATCTCTGTTATGAAATGCTGTAAGTTCCTTGTCACGGGAGGAGTAGCAAGCTGGAGATGCAGGGAACCACACTTCCCCCAGGGTAAAGAAAAAAACCTAAAGAACTCATCCACCCTACAGCTCCTGCCCTAGGAAATATCCTTTTAAGGGAGAGTTGTGGAACTGAAATGGTCCAACTACACAAGAAATGGTATCGTGAGTAAAAGTTGAAAGAGTGGGTGTGTTTGCCAGCCATTGCTGAACTAAAGATGGAAAGCTTTGCTTATGCATTGACCCAGAAGATCTGAATACATGAAAAGAAGGCATTTTTCACTGCCTGCAAAAGGAGAAATTCTGGAAGAAGGGCTTGATGCCAAATATTTTTCTAAGCTTGGTGTGTCAGAAGGGCTCTGGCAAGTGCCTTTAGAAAAACAGCTCATGTTTGCACATATTCACCAACCTTTTTGGGAGACGGTTTCTTCAGACTGCCAGTTGGGTTGCGCTTGGCACCTGAGACATTTTACTGGAAAATACAACATGTTTTTGTTGCTGTAGAAGGTGGTAAGGTTTACAAAGCTTATGTTTTGGTCTGAGGAAAAACAGTAGAAGTGCATGACTGGGGACTTCAAGTAGAAAGAGCTGACACTTCTGGCTAAAGCTAAGTAAGTAAAAGTATAAACCCTCTCTAATGAAAATAACATACTTGTGAGAAAAACGAACACAGTGAGGAACACAAGCAGATTATACTGCAGCTGAGGGCATCACAAACTTGCCTGGTTGTAGTGGTTTTGAACCCACTACACTGGTTCAACTAACAAGGAAATGGAGTAAAGTTTTAATGGAATCATAAACTATGTAAGGACATTTGTGCATAATTTATCTTAAAAATAATGTTTCTGATTCACTTGGGAGTGCATCTCTTGCAGCTTTGATAACAGGAGTTCAGGTAGCTATTCAAGACTGGGCCACAGCCTATCACAAATACAGCACTTCTTGAAAAGATAGGGATGTTTGCCTATGCCTATGTGAATATTTCTATAACAGGCTGCAACTTTGCACTAGCAAAGATGGTTTTTTTAGAAATGAGAAGGTGCAAAGCAATACAAACACAAATCTGTCTTGATTGGAAGCAACAGTCTCAAGTATATCTCTCAGTAGTATGATAGCCCTAAGGTCCTCATGCAACATCCTTCCTAATAGTATCAGAGTGCCCAGTAACCTCACATACCTGCAGGGAGGAACATGCCCTTGAGCTGTGACTTTGCGTCAGCTGTGCCAGCAGGCAAGTTCCAAGGGTTTCCCTGTTGCTGTAATTTTTATGGTGGGCTACTAGATTTTAGAATTACACTAACTGATAAAGCCTTGTTATGAATGTGAGGCCTCATATGAATTGAGGTATGAGACCTGCTTGAATTTCGATAGTAAGAAGGCTCAGGGCTATTGCAGTACAAAGACCAGGAGAAGGAGGAAAAGTCAATAGAAGGGAAAGTTGTCCTGTGTTAAGATCACTGCAAGGACCTACTGTCATGTGAAACTCAAATCTAACCAAGTTGCAGATTTTTATGCATAATGCAGCATCTGTCTTCACTGATCTCCTCATTTCCAATTTCACTTAAAAACACATGTCTAATCTGTTTGAATTCTCAGTTGCACAATCGCTGGGATCCGTCTGGCAGACTGCTTCTAAGAAAGCCAAAAACCCAAGTATCGCCTGTATGGCGCCTGCATGTTCCTCACGCGGTGCCCAAGGACAGTGCCATGGATAAAGCCAAAGCAAATAGCTGTGGAAGGGCTTTGACATGCTTTGTATAGATCAGCAACACATCTTCTGGTATAATTTGCTGTGGTCACAATTGCAACATTATTTTTTTATGCAATTGTAACACAATTGATCTTTTGAATTTGTGGCTGGTGAGGAGGGATCCCCTCAGAAGAATTGGGGAACAGAGCTGTGCAAACATTGAATTGCAAAGAAATGAGTCAGGGATAATTTTTCATGTACACTAAGTCATAGTGAAAACTTGAACTGGATTAACCTTGATAACTATGTTTTCTAAAACGGGTTCCTTTCCCTAAGGGGGGAAAAACCGTAAATGGGAGGAGCAGCTCTTTCACAGACACATATTTAACAGCAGGAGCCTAATTTACATACATAAGTACATGCGTTATGTATCAAGGATGCTTATAGCCTAATTCTCCAAGTTCAGCACACAAAACAAGACCCAGCCATCAGATAACTCAAGACCTAAGCTCCTATCCCCAAGGTGGAGGATAGATTACAAGTGTGCACTGTTAAATACAAGTTAAATACAAGAGACGTACATGTCCCATAGATAAAAAGTGCTTATCAATGAAAAATAAGCATACACAGGAATAAGACTGTGAAATGGGGTGGGAACTGGCACAGACTGGGGATCCAAGTCCAGCAGCAGAAGGCTACAGCTTCTCTAAGACTTACTCTGCAGCAGTACTCACCCATCTGTAATGACTGAAAAGCACCAGAGCTTTTCAGACTTGCTCCAGAACGCGATCTTCCTACATCACTGTAAGTCAATCATCACAGATACTGCATTAACATCAAGTTCTTAATGAGGAAATCAGATAGCTTAGAGCAACCAAACCCCAAGGGCTTTGCATGTCCTCAACCCTCTGCCTGAGCTGTGAAACTCTTGGTTTGGCTTCCAGCATGCCTGATCACTGCCATCCCCAGCAGACATGAGCAATTTGAAAAACAGGTACACAAACAGGTCCTCACCACGCAACTGACTGCAAGAAACCTCACCACCAAAGTTCAGATTTCTGGCCTTCAGCTCACAGCTGAGAATAAAACTGTACTAACAGGATTCTTCTCACGTTTTCCTTGCCAAAGCTGAGGTCAGCCCACAAGACCTGCCTTGACACCTGCTCCAACAAGTGCACCCGTGAGAGTAGCTAGCACCACAAAAACTGGCTCTTCAGCGGGAGGAACGCCTGTTTGCCCAACACATGGCAAATACTCCCAGAGTGTTTCCTCCCAGCCTTCAAAATGTAACATACCACCCATACTGAAGTGCTACATTTCCTTGGAATTAGTGATCCTCACATGTCTTTTTTCAAACATGGCCTTTGTTTGCTGTACCTCAATATCGAAAATTTTGGAAGTGTTGCTAAAACATAACAGCATCCCCAAAATTAGTATGTTTCTTCTTGTTCTCACGTTTTTCCTGTGTCCTGTAAAATTAGTCTTAAACACATTTTTTTCTTCTGTTTTTTTGGCCTATATAAGGATCTTTGGACAGTAATAGATACTGCATGTTTTACCTGTGAGTAATTTTGTAAGGGGGTTTGAAAATCTTGGGACGAACTATTTTTAGTTAGCAGGTGTCACTATGGCATATTCTTTATTACAGGTACATTTCCAGTGTCATGTCTTTCATCTTAGCAGATTATCAGATTCTGTTTAAGGAATTATTTTGAAAAAAAGGTGTGGGTGGCACAGTCCCGCAGCTTTCTGCTTAAAGTGGTAGGTAAATTATCAACAGAGATAGTAAATGGATAGTTTACTTTTCCATAATATTTTCTCTTATAAGAGCAAAAACTTTACATCATCTAGGTCAGCATTTCCCATAGGGCCAAAACACAATCCTGAAAATTCTGTGAATTGCTGAGGATATTAAACAGTCAAGATAAGATTACAGAGAAACAATGCAGCCATTTTGAGCTGAGCTTTCCCACAGTGAAAGGTTCAGTGAGGCCCAGCTGGTTGTTTTGACTTCAGACACTGACTCAGGGATTGGAAAGTTGGACACCAAGGGTGGAGCAGAGAAATTGTTTGGCAGGCAAAAGGAAAAAATTAACCTTTTTCAGTCCACATGCTGCGTACTGCAGCTACCAGTCACTGCAGGGTCTAAAACCAGTCAGCTTCTGTATATATCTGGGTTTAATAGCATGCAAGAGATCATAATTCTGCATTTTTTTTCTCCTCCTTTGTTTGTGTTCTGTCTTAAACTGGAGGCCTGGAAGCAGCTTATATACACTGTGTATTTTAGGGGGACCCAATCCTGATGAAATGTCTCAGTACCTTGGCAGAAGAACTGCTATTTTGTTTTCTTCCTTACACGGTATAGGATTTGCTCACTTCTGCTGCTTTCCTGCACAAAACATGCTGGATAACACATAGAGATGCGTTCAGAAACGCAGGCACACAGCTTGCAGATAATCTGACTGTTGCTCCTGGCTGGCTCCGGAGCGAGGGATGGGGGCAGAAGGGGAAGTGCCGCCGCTGGGAGGGCTGCGCAGGCGGGGCTGGCGTGCAGCCGGCAGCCCTGGCAGCCCTCGGGAGAGCGGGGCAGCTGCCGGAGCCCGGCTGGGGCTGCCGGCGGGAGCCTGGAGCGGGGGCTGCCGCCCGGGCGGGCCGGCCAGCTCCGCCGTGCCCTTTGGCAGGCTGGAGAGCACCTGGGTGCCACAGCTGCGAGCAGGGCTGCCGCTGCATCCCCAGCACACACCAGAGAGCAGCAGGCCAGCAGACACCTTGCCGCTGATTTATAGGCACCGCTTTGTTGCGCATTCCTGGTGCCCGCGGGATTCTGCTGACTTTACGCTTGCTTAACTCCCACTAAGATCAGCAGCAACTTTGCCTTCATTGAAATCATAATCCCAGAGCCTCCAAGAGGGAATATCGACAGACAGTGCCAAACCACTTGGTATTCTGTGTTTAGAAGGCTGCACAGGCTGGTGTATACAGCAGAGGGGAGTAATTCAGGGTGTATTTATTGCTGTAGCGTGACTCTCACAGGGCCATCTAACCTCCTAGTGCGTTGGCTTGCCCAGCTGGGGAACACAGGCTATGATGGGGGTGAATTCCCATTTGGAAAGCGTGTTGAGATACTTCAGAGAGGCAAACAAATGTTTCTACAGAGTTATTGTTCTCTGAAGAGAATTATTACTTCTACAACTGAGAACCATCAGCTTTAAACAGATTTCTGTCTTAGCCTCTCTCTTCTTGCAAGTGAAGTATTTTTTTTTATACTGAGGAAGCCTCAAAGGCATTATTAGTAACATGTTTTCTTTCCTCTTTCTAAAATCCCACTTTTCAGTTTTCTTTCACTATCCCATCTCAGGTTAGTGACTACTGACAAATACTATCAACACATCTTGACAAAGAATAAAGTTCTGTCTAGAGCCATTTCACTCCCTGCAACATGTTGAACTAAGAAAGCTAAAGCAGAAGCGGGGGTGGGGGAAGAAAGAGAGAAATGAGAAACATTTCCAAACATAACATAAAAGGTCTTGCCTTAAGACCATGGATTTCCTTTTTGGTACTTTCAAAGAATGCGTCTTTAGTTCTCTTTGGCTGTGTGACCAACAGTTGTGGGGTGTGTCTGTGGTTTTCTTCTCTTCACAGTAACTCTATTGTTCAGAAACTGCAGCCAATTTATGGAAAGAGGTGGAATGTTTATGTAACTTACTTTGCTTTAGACAAGAAATTAAAAAAAAAAAATTAAAAAAAAAAGACCGGTGGAGGAAGGCCAGTCAAAACAGGATTTTTCTTCCTTTCTGGACACAGATGTTGGGAGGAAAAAAAGCTAGTTCTGTCTTCACATTAAGCTAAACAGCATTTCCATTTTTAGATGCTTTTTTAATTAAGTAGGTCAGAAAAACAAAATCAGGCATTAGATTAGTGCTATAATTTACTTGTTTCAAAATGTGCCATGTTTGAGAGTTACTCTGTTGACATGCTTACAACACCATAAACTGAGAAATAGATATATTAGGGTCAGATGATACCACTGTTGCCTAGACTGCTGTGTCCCAAACATATAGCTGGCAAGTACTGCTAGACTGCAGATGGCAAGTGTCTCTCCATAACTAGAATGGAGTTTCCTGCCATTTCTAAATTAACTGAGCTACAAATACAATTTGCAAATTGCAAACCAAAATAAGGTAGCCAAAAGAACAAATCTTCTTATTTATGTGTGCCCACTGCCTGTATTGCAAAAGTGTACAAGTTTCTGCCTTATCTAACCAGTGCCCTAATGCCTTGCTTGAACTCTTCTTTAACTGCAGTACCTATCTAAAAACTTTAGGTCAAATTAATCTTTTCTAAATGAACAAAACTTTATTTGTTGAAAAGTTCTTGGTTAAATATGAAGGATCTTTAAAGCTCGCGGTATCCTCATGTGGACTTTCAGGTGAATTTGTTAGGTTGCGCCTGACCTGGACCAGGCAGGTGCAACACACCTGAAGCCAGCACATTTACATCAAAAATATCTCAAAATGAGGTTTTGAATGTAAGAAACAATTTCCAGCCATCACTCAGCATCATCACAAAACATATCCTCCTCAAATCTTAGTGCCATCAGCATGAAACCAAGTGGGCATGGAGCCAGACTGTGCAGACACCAGTACTGCCAGTACTGGCAAGATTGGGTTGCAGAGTCTAAACTCAAATTTTGGTCTTCATTTCAGACATACACACAGAAGTCTCAAAAAAAAAAAAAAAAAAAACAACATGGAAAATATTATAAATAGAAAACAGAATGGAGTTAGGTGGCTCAAAAGCCTGAGTGAAAGCAGTGTTCTCTTAAGCCACAAAAAATACAGAGTTTGAGAAACACTGAGGAAGCTGCCCCTGCCAAAATATTTCAGCTTTGACAGGGAGAACAGTTTCTGGAGGAAGACTTTGTTTCTATAATTATCTGGTCCTTTGCCTCACTAAGACCACCAGCTTATTGCACTGGGCCAATAAAGGCTTCTCCTGTGCCAGGAATATCCAAGAGTTTCCACCCTCACCCAGCAGTCAGGTGGCAGAAAACCCTTAACCTATTACCAAATCCATAAGCCTTCCAACTGCTCTGGAAGGCAGGGCTGCACCAGCATGAGCGAGGGATGGAAATTATTCCAGCAACATTATTCAACTTGAAACCCCCACTCGAGCATGCAGAGAGTTTATTTGACCCAACGGGCCAGATCGAGCTGTGATTGCGTTACCTCCTCGCCAACTGCAACAGAATTGCACAAGCATGAGCAGAGTCTGGTCCAATAGCAAGTAATTTGCCATATGGAAGCTACTGAGCAGACATCTGCAGGACACTGGAAGTGCTTTTCTATATACAGTGCTGAGTGCTACAGTTGTGCATTCCGCAGAGACTCAGTTTGCAGAGGGACAGAAACGAAACATTATTTAGGGTTCTGGTTTCTTGGCCTTGAAAACTGAAATCTGAAAACAATTAGAGCCCAGTGCCATACCAAATCAGTTATGCAGTCATTCCTGGATTTTCCCATGGAATTTTTACATAAGAATTAGAGTGTATTCGCTGCAAACTTACACAGACAGACAAGGAATTGTGCTGGTCAGAGACAGACCAGCTTATAGACGAGTTTCGGGAGTTTTTGCAAATGCATGCAAAAATTAAAGGCATATGGAAACACACTACTAAAGATTACTAGACATTTGATGACAGCTCACTCATTAAAAGCTCTGTCATGCCTTACAGCTCGTCCCTGAGAGATGGTTTTCCACACCCTCCCATTCAGGCACTGCTTATCTTCTGTGTCACTGCAGACTTCCCTTTCCAGTCCACCTTGAAAACCCTTTCCAGCCCACAAACTGGGGCACTGGAAATACCCTTTCCAACTCTCTTGGAACACCTTTCAGTCATGGCATTGCTGGGGGATGGAGCAAGCCCTTTTTCAAGGAATGAGCAACCTTTGATGGTAGGTTGGCCGCTGTCCAGGAACACACAACGAAGAGGCTCCCTGCAGCTTTCTCAGCTCTTTGTGCCCGTGTAGCAGCTGGGCAAAATCTGGTCTCACAATGGTGTGTCTGTAATGACACCACCAAATCCAGTCCTAGCGGGACTAGGGAAACACCATCCAACTGAAGGTCAAGCTTTGAATTAGAATGGTGCCCTTCAGTCTCTAGATATCTGAATCAGCTGCTTCCCCCTTCACTCAGAGCGCTGTAGCTAATGTTTCTTTATCCCATTCAAAGTCTAATTGCCTTTGGAGAAGGGGATTTCTGTGATTCTTTTCAGAAAAGTGAAACTTCTGCCTATGCAACAATGAAAAAGACAGCATATCCACCAGGCAGAAAAGTCAGGCAATCAAGTCACTTCAGTTTGCCTTCATTGCAGGAGATCTGATGAAAACTTCTTGTGAACACAGCTGTGCAAGTGAAGGTCTCTGATTATTTCCTGGTACCCTGTTAATGCATTTGATTCTCTTCTCTGGCCCATTCATGAGTACCAAACTCGCAGTAACACTCACCAGATTTAATGACAGATGTTACAACTGACCTGTAGGAGAGTGTTGGAGCCTTACCCAGATCTGAGATGTGGACACAAAGGTGTGAAGCAGAGAGTCACCATGGTGGTCTTCGTGGGGGGAGGGGGGGGGAACCTTTTCCATTTTGAGCCTTTTATGGTTAACTCAAAGCCTTTCTTTCATTGAACGAAGTGTTGTCATAATTTTCATTGCATTAATCTCTAGAGTTCAAATCCCTTTTTTAACATGACACCTTGGATGTGACATGACAAGTGTTAATATTCATTATTCTACAAAGCTATAAATATCCTGATGTATAGCAACTCACTGCAAAGGACAAGACCAAAATTATTTCCTCAGCCCTGTGCTTACATTCAGATCTGCATCACAGATACTGTTTTTCGCATACTGAAATGCTTCTCTTGCACTTATTTTGGCACTAAAATTCACTCACGTACTTTTATTTTAACGGATACTTGTAAAGTTAAATTAAAATACTCAGTCAAACTTTCCAGTTCACAGTAGGCAACTTGCACACACACATTGACATTCAGCCTATACATCATTATCCTGTTGCAGTGTGTAAAGAAAAGCAGTCATTTCAGAAGCTGCTGGAGTTTCCCTACTGCATTTTTCCTACAGATGTTTTTTCTAGCAAGATCTTACTTGCAAAGTGTTTTCCCATCAGAGGCTTGCCAGGTTTTTGGGGCAATGCTGAACAAAGGTCTTACCACCTTTGTAACACTAAACAGTATTTAGTCTCTTTCATAAACTTGATAGCCTGTAAATCTGAAATGGTCCACACCCTCTGCATTCCTATGTCGCATACTAACAGCCTCTTCTTTAATTACAAGGTGTGGCATTTCTGGACAAGAGACAGCTAATCCTCCAGACGTGTGTTATTTACATTTACCCTAGAATTTCTCCTTTATGCAAAGCTTTGGCTCTGAAACTGCCAAGGTTAAACCATTCCAACAAAACCTCTAGCTCATGGCCACACTTTGATGCCATTTTTAATATTCTAGTTTACTAATGATTAAGTAGAAGTGCTCTGAACATAAAGGATCCAGATCTAAAAGCTGGGAGGTATTTGGATCCAAGTCTGGTTCGTGTTGGTATCTGTTACAAAACGCAACCATCTGCAAAACTTCAACAGCAGCCCAAGTTAACGTGTTACTTTAAACCATGCTCAACTGCAGCTGTCTTGATGAATCGTTAATTAGGAAGGAAAAACACTACAGCTCTGCGTTTCTTACGTAAAACACAGTCGGAAGAAGGGCTGGTGAGCAGGTATTTGGCGCTTTCAGCCTCGGCGGGTGGGACAGCAGCACTGCCCAGGTGTGGCACCGGCTCTGGCAGGAGCCTGGGAGCCGCCGCCTCAGCGGCCCGGCCGCGCTGGGCTCAGACAGCCGGGGAGGCCGGGCCCTGCTGTGCGGAATGGCGGGCCCAGCCCTGCAAAGCCAGCACGGCTCGCTGCCAGCCCTGCCGCCTCCGGGAGCTGGGACACACCTTGCCCGTGGCCGGGGAGGGCCCCTTCCCGCAGCAGGGCCGACGCTCTTCATCCTGGGCCGGTGCCTACCCCGTGCTGGGCCGTTTCCTCACCCCCGTCCAAGTCTGTCACCCACAGTGCTTCCCACATCCCACAGCTTCAGGAAATCCAAAATGCCTCTGTCCCAGCCTTCCTCCAGCCACACATGCCTCCTCCCTGCCTTCCCCTGAAATACTTCTGTTCAAGAGCTTCTCTCTTGCTGCCATTTTCTCACCACAGGCGAAAAAACACCCTCCTTTCCCTCCTCTCAGCTCTGAGAAATCCCCAGTGATTGTTGGGGTACCCTGGGGTACAACAGCATGGGCAACGACTGACCAGGAGCAGCCAGCGAGGGACTGACTTGGTGGCAGGTTGTGACTTCTGAAGGACAAAGATTTGTGACCCTGGCCATGCACACAGTTGACAAAGATCCCCCTCAAACATCCCTTTCCCTCCAGTGGACCCATCTCAGGGTACAGCTGAACTCCACAGACAAGATGGTGACACCTTAGGGAAAGTGTGTGAGGAAAATTATAAGGTGCCCTGCTGGCACCCAGGTTTGAGAAGGAGGTGCTGCAGGTGCTGAAGCAGAGATTCCTCTGTGGAGACACCCATGCAGCACTGCAGATCGTAGAGAGGACTCACACCAGAGCAAGGGAACAGCGTGAGGAGCAATGTGTGTCTGAGAGGAACTGTTCCAGACTGACCACAACTCTCATTTCCCACCCTCTACACCACCTGATGGGGAGGGGGAAAGAGGCAGACAAGTTGGGAGGGAAGTTGTGCCTGTGAAAAATAAGGGGGAGAAGGTGCTGTTTTGTCTTTTTTTTTTTCCTCACTATCCAATCTATTTTAATAGATTATCAATTAATTGTCCCCATGTCGAGTCTACCATGCCTATAACAGTAACTGATAAGTGATACCCCTGTTTTTATCTTGACCCATGAGCTTTTCTCATCTTATTTCCTCCTGCTAACCTGTTGAAGAGGGGGAGCAAGAGAATGGCTGGGTGGGCATCTGGCAGCTGGCCATGGTCAAGCCACCGCAATCATACACTGGACCAACAGCAGGAGAGACAGGAGAGAGCAAGGACAAGAAGAGAACAGAGCTACCCTGACAGTGCAGCCTGGACCTGGTGCTCATGCTGCTTCCTGATGAATTGGGCCATTATCAGAGGATTGCCCTGGACACAGAGCCCCACTTCAACATGCGCTCATCATGAGGTTGAATTTGTGGGTTTGGAAGTTAGTTAGTTGGCAAGGGGAAGACTATCCCTGCCTCCTACCCAGAGACAACCTTTCTAAATAAGACAGGATATTTCCTGAAGCATTCCAGGAAATGTCCACTGAAGAGAAGGATCAGGATTCCTGAAAGAAATCAGGAATGGCACAGACCAGTAAAACACAGTACAATTGGAAAGATTGCATAAAGGCATCCCTTCTTGGGGCCAAAATAGTACAAAATATTGCTTTTAGCTCACATTTTTTTATAACCAGTGTATCTGTTGGCAGATGCAGCACTACTACACTAATGCACTTCTCTGCCCTTTCTACCTAGGGCTCCTTTAGCCTGACTTCCAATTCCACTGCTTAAGAATGCCAGGGAAGTACACAAACTGCCTCTGCTCTGTGGCTGAATGCAGCAGAAGAATTATTAATGGAAAAGAAGAAATGCCAAAGGAAGATCATCTCTGGGCATAGCCCATGCAAAATGTAACTTGCCATAACACAGCCCCAAAAGGCACTACTAGCAAAATACTCTGGCATGTTAGAGCATCCTCCCAACTTGTCTGAAAGCTGTTTTATTGCTGATCTCAGTTTACTCTATTCCCAGGCATAACTGAATTGTGGGGGTTTTATGGGTCATCTGACCTCTCCAATAAGTGTTCTGGGCTATGATTAAGGCTCAGTAAGGCAAAGCTCTTCCTCTTTTTTTGCTTTCTTCTATTTTTGCAGAGTTGCTTTCTAGCCTTTTATCAGATGATCTGCAGAAGCTGCAGAATGATATGCAATACGTCTCCTGAAGCAGTCTATGGATAACCAACTGCTTGTTCTTCCTCTTGGAGGCATCAGCAATGAGTCGGGGCTAGGAAACATGCACAGTATTATCAGCATAGCACTGTCTCTCAAAACACAGCTGCGTCAGCTCCCCCAGCCCTCCCCTTTGCACCCAAAAAGCAACATTGAGAAGAAAATGAACCCACATGCAAAACTCACTTGAAAACTTCAGTTCATTACATTGCTGGGTGAAAACAAAACCGTCTGAACTCAAAACTACTGTCTGTACAAGCAAAACTGCTTCCTTCCTGTTCCTCCAGCTTCCCATGCTGGACACGGGGAAAAATCCCATGAGAAGCTCATCTATTCATACCCAGCAACTGCTCATGTTACTAATGTGCATAATCTGGATGCAAAAAATCATCAAGACATTAGTACGTTGTTGAACCATATCCTGTCATATCCACTGTGGGGAGCACAGAATATCAACTTTTATGCAAAAACTTCGCTTATTTTGTCTGTCCTGCATGTCATGAACATGGAATACTAAGTTTGCAAGAGAAGTCAGAGTTACCCAATTTGTTTGTCAGGACCTTCTGGTAATGTTTCAAGGAAAAGGGAATTATTAATAAAAATGTTCAGAAAGTTTTGGTTAAGAGCAGGGCAGACATCTTTGCTACTGTGGCTGCATAATTTCCATTCACATGGAAAAGCACTATCAGGGAGAAGACCAGGTTAAAGAAAACCAAAGGAAGAGTGATGTGAAGCTGGTGGTGAAATAAAGGAGGGAAGTGGAAACTCTAATGAGAAGTTACTTATCCATGACTTGTCAGAGAAGGAAGACAGCAAATTTCAGAGAAATATATTTCAGTTCATGACCCAGTTCTGTGACCCAGTACATTTCTCTTCCCCCTCTATGTCCTTTCAGGCCACTGTTGGCAGCTCTTTTTCCATCACCACATTGTCCAGCTTACAGGCAAACATCCAGCAATGAGCCTTTGGTTAGGAGGAACACCAGTGCTATTTGCTTTTCTTTGCACCTGCTCTGCAGCTGAGGAAGAGCAACAGGGCACAGCTCATCTGAGAGTTCATTGCTTGGGAACCCATCAGCCCAAAACTCACTCTCATTTCTGGGATATTCTAAAAGTTTACAACCAGCAGGGTGATGTAGAAGTAATTGCAGAAGTAATTGCAGAAGTAATTGCTGTGCAAGCCTTCATAGTACCACGGGGTTGCTTACAGATCCATAATCATCTTTCAGAGTGACAAAACCAAATTCCTGGATCACAGCTGCCCCTGCCTCCTCAATGCTTTGCAGGTCACAAACCAGAAGCAGCATTTCCTCTAACTCCAAATGATCTGAACTCTCTTCTGGCCACCTCTGTCTTCATTGCACCCAAGACCCAACCTCTGCGTTTGAAATTATGGGGAAAACATGTAAGGGAAAAACAGCATAAGGAAAAAACAGCCTCCATTCACATCCTTACATTCAAAAGTCCAAAGCTCTTTACAGTTGCTAGTCACTGTCACTGTTCCGGAAAAGCACCCATCTCTGATTCACTATCTATATTTCTTGGCAGCAGCTACTACAGTGGCACGAGGTAGAAACAGAGAAGCTGTGTTTCTGATCTGCCCATTGTAGAGACACAAAATTTGGACCTAGATCCAAATTTCTGCTTGCAAAATTATGGCTCCAAACCCACTGGCTGGTGTAATTTTGGATGAAGACTCCTATATTTGTCCTCTCCTAGAGAGTATAAATTTTCACTAGTTAGATAGAGGCTTAACAAATGGTCTGAGCAGAGATTTCACAATGAATATGTGATGATTAACTGTAGGATCACAGAGATTAAAGATGGAAAAGAACTATTAGATCATTGCAGCCCTATGGCAGTTGCAGAGTTGTTTGCTTTAATGCCTGTCTTCCAGCACCTTGTTCAGGCTAGTTGAGTGGCTCAAGTAGGTTTTTTCTGGAGGCTGTTCCACACTTGAGCAGATCTTGCTGATATCTACTTAATTTCATCTTGCTCCATTCCATAGCCAAGAGCCATCTTAAATAGTCTTTTCCCACTCGTGTCTTTGTGTTGCTGTTTTCTGCCCTTATGTCACTTCATAAATTCACTTCTGTTTTTCTGTTTTAATTTCCCAGGATCAAGATCACCAGAGATTAAATAGCAAACTTCCATGTATGCTATGCCCTCTCCAACCTTCATTAAACCAATCTAGTCTTTCTTTGAGAGATGACATTGAATTTCTGCTGTTTGACTCATGTCATTTCCTGCTCCAAAGGTGCCAGCATGACAGAGAGCAGGACCCACCAATTAATGAGATATAAAGGTACAAGAAAGGCTTTCTTGAGATAATCGTCTTTGACAGTTTAGTACAGCAGGAGAGAGATGCAGACTCAACCTGAGGTTGCGTGATGACTTCAGGTCAGTTCCTGCTCTGACTTGGATCCCTGAGTTTTTTACTCTGCATGCCGGGTTTAGGCAGCTGGTGCCGATGAAAGGGAGTTTGATTCGGTCGTAATGTACAAAGCAGCACACCGCCATTAACTCCAACAGACCGAGGCCGGGAAAAATACGTTCCTCTCTTGAAGTCACGTTAATGGAAGATTTTTCTGCTGGATCCGGATCAAACGTTACAAGGTAGACGTTGTCTAATACAGAGAAGGATGTGGCTGAACAAATGCCAGAGTGAACAGTCCTAATGACCCTTGCGTTAAGGAGGCCAGAGACAAGACAGAACAAGGCCAGGGCTCCAGGAAACAGCCCAACACAGAATGTGTACACACATGTGCATGTCCTCCAACAGGCTACACCCAGCCTCCCTCCGGCACACCAAACAGAGCCTCCCGCTGCCTGCGGGCAGGCGGCTTCGCAGAGGTTTCAGGTTCCCATTCAGAGCAAATGACAGTGTAGCAGCTACACACACAGCTTTAACTCCAAAAGCCATCACAGATGTGAGTGCCTGGTGTTGATCCCAGCACTTCGAAATTTTCTGAATTCCCTGCTTACTGAAGGGTGAAATTAGACTCACGCTCACAACTTCCAGCTTGCCGAAAGCAGCTCAGAGCAGGTAGCGGAGGGTATGGTGCACAGAGAATAAAAGACAATGATTGTGGGTGCAGAGAAATATATTCCAGCAACACAGACTTTGTTGTAGTAAAGTTCAGACTGGGAATTTGCATATGGAAATTCTTTATGAAGGTACTCTCATTAACAACCTGAATTGCACTCTTAAGAGATTACAGCAGTTAGGGAGAGGTAAATGAGCTCTGTCAAAACAGGAACAGCTCTAAGTGATTCCCCCAAAGCAGGATCAGGGCATGCACCGTGGCAGACTTCCTCCATATTCTGGCACTGGCTAAGCAAATTATGGAGGTGTTTCTCTTCTGCTTCAAAGCAGAGGGTCTGGCAGCAGTTCTTGTCCAACAATGTGGAGTCTGAAAGAATTTGAGTCAAAGCAGTGTTGATGCAAAGACAAAAGAAAGAAAAAGTGTTTGGGCAATAGTTCAGATACCACAACTCACGTCCATTTCCCAGGTTCAAAGGCATGGGAGATGCCCCTTAACAGCCTCTGAGCCCCAGAGAGAATTTAGGATGAGCAGAACAGGGGCAGGAGGGCTGATGCATGGGGTCCCCTGCATCCGAGGGCTGCGCCAAAGATGCATCTTCCTGTTAGAGCAGTCAGCTTTGGATGCTGTGTAGCTGCACTTCTGGGAGCCTTAGCAAGACTGCAGCTCTTCTCCAGACAACCATATGAGAGCTGTAAGGCAGCTGTTTCTTCCCCAGTAAGTCTCATTCAAACATGAGCAGATCTTTCAAGCAGAATCTTCGTGTCTCAGACAGGTCATATCCCAGGACAAATGGACAGTCAGAGAAGGTACACATGGGGCTGGGCACAGAGGTACTTCATAATGTACAGGTTTGGCAATCACCAAACAGATCCAAATATTTGCCAAGCCTTGGAGGTGCAAGAAGATGCACACAGATATACCTACCAAAAAGTCCACATACAAAACTCTCTGTTTTTTCTAATCCCCCGTTTCTCAAGGAAGGTTTTTCATGCCTTACAGACCTCTGCAGTACTGGCCTGAAGGAAGTACAGTGGGTCTGGCAAGCATCAAGGGTTTATAGCACTGCAGCCAACTGCTCTCACTGACCTCAAAAACTTTTTAATCCTGCTCAATTTCTGTTTCTTCAGTTAATCTCTGTGAGGAGGAGAAAATAACTACTTGGGTGTCCTGGTATGGTATGTGGCCCAGCAGATCGCCTCTGACAAGCCTTGCCCAAAAGGTCTGCCCCTGTGCCAGGTTACTGATATTACTGGAGGTGTACATGCCCCTCCTCTGCTCAGTCTGACATGCTTTGCTTAAATTGACCACATTTCTTATGAAAGAATGAAGTTAGGATAAGAGAAGTCATAGAGCCTGTTTTCCCATCTAAGTAGTGTGAGCTGTAGGAAATGGGCACTGTAGATGGATGTGGCTGATGAAGCTACATGGTTGTTATAGAAAGGAGCAACAGAGTTTCTGAAGTGCTAGAAACAGGCTGAGAGAAAACTGGTGGTGCCTCTACAAGACTCAGAGTAACTACCATTTCAGAGCTTAGGAAACAGATTTTTTCACACGTGGGACACACTGTATTTATTATGGACAAAGAAGACGGTCCCAGGGTCTGTGGCTGTACACTGTGAGGATTATAGCCCTGTGTGCTCCCACATTTCCAGACCTGCCAGGAGCTTAGTTGAGATTCTTGCTTTTCCAACTCTTGCTTTTTAAAATTTCATCAGTGCTTATGTGTGGTGTTTTATGCTCTCAGGCTGCAAAGAAGCAGTCTCTGCTGTAAAAAAACCCCAAAACAACAACACCAAAAACCTCACAACCCATGCCCACCTCCCCCCCTCGCCCCCCCAAGCAAAAAACCAAAACCAACAGTCTGCATAATTTTTTTTCCCCTGCAATGGATGAATGTAAAGCATCACCCAATGACACTCCCTACTGCTGAATCCATCGGCACCCTTTGTATTTTCATGGACATATTTTCCTTATAAAAACCAGTTCTGTCTTCTCTGCTGCTATGTAAAGGCTCAAACAAATGTCAGAAAACTGACTGACAGACTGTACAGGCAAAGCAGAGAACCTGACTGTGTTCAGGGCTGTCAAGTGCACAAAGTAAACAAAAGAATAGATCTGTGTAATTTTTTCTCACGAATCTCTTCTAGCTACAACTCTTATTTTAGACATTACTTGTGAAGGAAAGCACAACACAATGTCAGTGTATTTTAAATGTAAAAAGTCTCATTAGTTTTGACAAATTTGTTTCTCTGATAAATTTTATTATCACTATCAGAAGCATAAGGCCTGAACAACATTGTGTCCTTAGTAATTGTGTCAAAGTTTTTGCTTCCTAAACAACCACAACCATTTAATAACCATCAAGTGCTATTGCAATGCTCTGGTCTTGTCCTTCCTTAAATCTTACCTCTGGCTCTTCCCTCAAGTTACCTTAGTTAGAGGGACAGCAGCCTCTCTACCTCATGCACAACCAGGACAGAACACTGGGATCTTCCTGGGTCTTTGCTCAATCTCCATGCTTGACGAGTCATTCCAAACACATATATCTGGGTAAAGTACAGATACAAATATCTGGGTAAAGTACATTCAGGTTTTACAGAAATCACCACCACTACAGATGATGGAGCTTACAGCTCCCTGCTGCAATACAGGCTGCCTGCAGGGCTGACAGAGCCACCCCCTAAGCTGGGATTTACTCTCCTGCCCTGCCAGGGATTCTCAATCCAAGGGAGCAAGAGAAAGAGTTGCATACACGGGTTAGATTTTAAATCCCTCTTTCTGACAGCATGATGCAGCTGCGTGCTGCAGGCACGTCTGACAGACATTGGACCCAGGGGAGGATCAGCTCTGAAAAACCTTCCCTGGGAAATTTTTGCTCCTTTTACTCTGCATTTCTTTTAACTCCCAGGATAGGTAATTTTCCTCAGCAAAAACACAGACAAAATGGGGGGNTTTATTTCACATGAGCCAGAGAAGGGACCACAGGTTTTGCAAATGCCATAGCCCATAGCAGGCCCCATCCAGCCTCTGCCGTGGGGCAGGAATAGACACATGGGACAGGTTTGCTGTGAGGCAGGAAGAGAGGGCACAACACCTGAGAGCTCCCAGGGAAGGCACCTGGACGGGTAAAGGCGCTTTCTGCAGGGTTTGTAACCTCTTGTGCAACTAAATCTGTACAAATCGCCAATGCTCCCACAGCACAGCTTTGCTGTTTGCCAACAATGAAAATAGAGCAAAACATTAAATACTTGCACCCCCAGCCTTCTCCTTGGTAACCCACCACCTCTGGGCTGGGAGGGGCAGAAAGCAGCTGCTGGGCTGTTTGGGTCACCGCCACCTCAGTCCATCAGCTCCTGTATGCCAGGAGGAGCTCGCCCTGCATCCCGCTCAGAACCTACCCCCTCCACCAGCCGGGGAGAACGGCTCTCCTTGGCCACGCATTCCAAACAGCCACACGGACAGCCTCTGGCACTTGCAGCACGGCTATGGCCAGAACATTGAGGGGTTCTACATTTGCAGTTAAGAGTATTCGAATTGTTTTCACTTTAAAGGTTGAGTTCCTTTTAGGTTTGTGGTTTTTCCATTTCTACCCGGAATTCAGATTTATGTAGCCTGTAACCGAATGTGTGAAGGTATGTGAAGGCTCCAAATGCACAATGCAATACTATAATATAGCTCTTTGTTATGCTAATTATTTCTTCCCAGCTGCTCCTGCAATGAGAGCCAGCCCGACCTATCAAAGGGGAACAAAACCTCCAGGCAAGCTTTCAGTTGCAAGGTCCCCTTACCTCTGTGCTCGAGGGGCTGCAACTATTCTGGCACCAGTAAACCAAGCCGAGAGGTAAAACAAAACAATTTAATATTGCAGCTCCGCTGTTGCTGGGAACATGAGCTAGAAAATAAAAAGTGATACCCTCTTGACAGTCAGGTTGCTATGATTTACATTTTTCTCTCAGGTACCATCCCCCTCCACATGCATCTTCTCAGCACTTCTGTGCAAAGGGGAAAAATGAGGCAGTGTGGGAAAACATCCAGTCAAACCTCAGAGGCTCTGCCGAGGTTCTGATTTTGGCATCCGCCAGGGTAGGGCTGTGTGGTCATGAAGGATTTTTAGTGCATGGGTGTCAGATTCATGACAGCAAGAAAATTCTGGGGTTACATTATTTAAATTAAAATTAAGTTCTCAAATAACAGTAATTGTTAAAAAAAGGCTTCCTATATTCATAATTAAAAGAATAAAATTATCAGCCTGGTTGCCTTTCCATTATTTATGATGATATTCAGTTAAAAGACAGTTTGGCGTGTCCCTGTATTTCTAGAGACTAGAAATATATCTTTGTGATAGCACGTGGAAATATTCAAAGGGGAAAAAGGAGCTTTGGCAGCCGGAAGGGTACTACTGGGGTCCACCAGCAGCTTGAGAGGCTCAGAAGATCACTGGGAATGGAGGGCAAGCCTGTTAGCTGAATGCCTTATTTATAATGGTCACTAGTGAAATACCTCAAAAGCTGACATTACACTGTCATCTTTAAGCCTCAGTATTAGCAAAGAGACGCTTCCAATGGGTGGATAAATTCATACAATGAAAATCCTTGTCTCAGCCTGCATGCAGAATAAGGAAAGTGATCTGACAGTAGCTTATGCCCTGCTTGTATTTTAAGATTTTCTTCATGCCTGTGATGCCTATACAGGTTATTTTAAAGTTTCAGTATTGGAGCAATCTTTCAATGGAGGTACAGGATTGCATTAACACTATGTGCCTTACTTCTCACAGCAAAGACAAAATGAGATTTGTCATCATGCCAGTTAGTCTGCTGTTAAGCCAGAAACCAATCTGTTACACAGAGGAAAGGGTCAGAGAAGGAATAATACATATTCAGCCTCGGCAGGTAAAACGTAGGCTGCTCAAGATTTAAAAATTAGTCAAATTTTATTTTTAGGATAATGATAATTACAGTATTAACAGAAATTGGGAAATGCAGGTGGCTTTGTCCATACTTGTTGAGACCCACAGAAGATAAGTTTGAAGAAAACAATGTTGAAAGTACATTACACCTAGAATGTAGAAACACTTAGATTTATGTTCACTGTCTGATGGTTTGTAAGAAAGATAAAGGACAACTGGATTTTGAGCCAAACCCACACTACTCAAAGAAATAAATGGCCCCATGGCAGCCACATCACCAAGAGGATGATGAGTCTGGTTAGTGGGACCTACTCATATACCAAAGTACAGAGGATTTTGCCCTGAAAAAGCAATGGATGGAGGGGTAAAAAATAATTACAAGGGCTTTTAGCATTTATGAAGGAATAGAGCACAGATTTTACACATACACCAAGAGACACAAATCATTTTGGAGTTGGCGAATAAAACTGGATTTGAAAACGATCTGCTGCTCAACTTCAACTCCCACTGGCAGAGGTTTTTCCTAACTAAAAGAGGTAAATACAGACTAGCCAGTCCTACACAATGTGGGGTTGAAGAGAGGGAATGTCTTAAAAAACTTATTCTGATTAAGAAAATGAGGCATGGAGAAAAGACAAAACCAATAATAACCAAAGGTGTGGGTGGTCAGGTTTTATAGGACCAGGTACAATTTCTCCAAAAATCAATGGCATGCCATCATCTCATTCCAGCTGAGGGTCTCATTGCCCATCACCCAGCTGCAAAAATCTCTGAAATATCAGCCAGCAAACTGCTAGAGAGCACTGACACCAGTCATAGCTCACGAGGGAAAATACTGTATTAGAAATGTAAGGCAGTGAGGGGGTGGTAGAAGGGATGTTGTGGTGTCCATCTGAGCTTGCTGAATGCAGCTGTGACAGCTACAGGCCAGTATCATGGAGGAGATAAGACCAGCAGATCCTGACAGTCCATCACCCTTCTCTGCAAGGACCAGAGCCTCTGGTTTTTTCAGGCAGCAGACACAGACCACCATACAGAAAGATGAGCCTGGTGGGGTATTCTACAGGGAAAGCACCACTGCAGTAGGTAGCTGTAAATGGACTGACCTGGAGCAGACAGACCATTTATTGTCCTGCTGCAATCCCAGTATGACAGAATAAATGCTCTCCACAGTAAACTGGAGAATGATGCTGGATTAATTGAGAGGAATTTCTAGCCATAGAAGATGAGCTACTTTTCAAATTCAGTATCTATCTGCTTTAGGGTTTTTGTTGGGGTTTGGGGTTTTCTGCTCATGCATACTTCTGAGTGTACACAGACCACCCATCTGTGGCTCTTCCTCACACTCCCTGCATTCCTCAGCAAGAGGAACTTGAGCAATAAAAGAAGCTAAAACATTTGCCTACCTGGCCTTTCAGCTGGAGCTGGTGAAAAAGCTTTGCATACTCTTCACCACTTTTGCAAAGCCAAGAAACCTGAACTCCACTTTCCCCAAGGTGTACTCCTTCCCTGGCAGTGATTTAAAGACTAGAGAGAGCAACAGGCCAACTAAAGCCCCAAAGGCAATTGCTTTTACATGATTATTGCCCTGGAGTTTTATCTAACCTTCCACACCTGACCCAAGGCCCCTTGGAAAGCTTCTGACCCAGCACAGTAAATTCAGTCCGGTCTTAGAGCCACAGCTGCTTTGCTTTATGCTGTCTAAAGCCCAGAGAGTGAAGGTCTCCCCCTAATACCCCTCAGGCCCAGGGCTGGTTCATGTTCAGCCCCTTGAGCGGACTGGCTGGCTGGGTACTCCTCGTTTTAGCAGCCTTAAGCTGAGCAGGATTAGCTGCTGCAAAGGCGCTTGGCACCCGGCCACGGCTGTGTTTACATTAGAGAAAATGGACCTCACAGAGACAGTTTGCAAACACCACAAGACGAACTTTTGTAAACTCCCTTGGTTTAGTCATCTTTCCCCATCTGTCAGAGAAGTTTAAGTGAGATTGAAAAAACACAGGAAATTACTGTGTATTCCAAGTAGTCGTGACTGAGCGACTTGGCTGTTATATGGGATGCCTTGTGGAAGATTCGCATCTCCTAACATTTCCAGCAGGATCCTTTGCAACGCTTCCCTGGCTACGATATTTTAGCAGGCTCTGCACACCCTGCCAGGAAAAGCCTCTGGGGTGCTTCGTGCAGCTGCGGAAAAGCTCATACCAGTACTGAGGAGCCCAAATGGTGACCTCCAGAAAGTGAGGGCATCCCCTGTCTTAGAGGTTGCAAAGCAAGGGATGGACAATGTAAAAGGTCAGGTCCCTGTGGGAGGCCTCCATGTGGAAGTTACATTCACTGAATACAACACCAGATGAAATCCTTTACCTCACAGAAGTTTAAACCTTTCCCTGATGTGACTGACTGGTTTCGGTTTTGGGGGTTTTTTTGCGATAAAACTTAAGAAACTTCTTTTGTCAAGGTTCCTGGCATGAGTAAGCAACCATTGCATTTGCTACACCTCTGGCTACGCCTTTAGCTCAAGAAGGCAGTGAAAGGACCCGAGTCAAATGCAGGCTAGAAATCACCTTCACATCTCTGCTTCAGCTCTCTAATCACCAGATCACTCCATAGTGGCAATCTGAGCTACCAGCAGCTGGAAAAGTCATTTAGGTGGGGGGGATCACAACTGGCACAAGCCTCCAGAGGGACCACAGAACAGCCAAGATACACTGCACCCTGGTTACTTTGTTAAAATTCCCCTTTAGCTCATGCTGTGGCTCTGAACCAGCTCCTTGCTTCCCATGCACAAACCCGAAGGGCTGTGGCACCCACTGCAGCACCCTGGCAGCGTGTCGTGGTCTTCACGATGGTAGGACACAAAAGGACAGATTGTAGATGAGGGGTGTAAAAGGAGGATGGAGGGCGTGCAGGAAGATGAAATGTGAAAAAAGTCTCTACCACAACTTTGCTTAGGGGCGTAACACCTTCAGGACTAAAAGAAGCACTTCATTTCTGTGGCTCAGCCTGTGTCTGTTTTCCCTGCGGAACCAGCTGCTCTGCTGGCACTGCACATCACTGCCAGCTGAGGCTGTCTGAGTGCTGAGGATGCTTGAGTAACCATGTTAAGCTGTTTCAACAGATTAGCTAATACAGTAAAAATAGTAAAATTTTACCAAAAGTAGTGAGTGTATATGAAGCACAATGATATTATGCCACGTGCTTTGAAAAAGAAACATGATTGTTTAAACTCAAATGAACTGTGCATTTCCAAGGGAAATGTATTACCTGGATCCTGAAGATAAAATGACACTTCTGTTCCTAGCGACAGCAAAATTGATGAGACAACAGAAACATCTTTTCTGTTGCTGTTTGGCATGTGCTGAAAGGTACAGTACTTTATAGTCTTACACTCCAGGAGCAAAGTGTCTTACGATAGAGAGAAAAACAGTCTTCCTAGAGAAGCTCTTCTGTCCTGTTCTTCCAGGCAGGTAAGCCAGGATCAAGCTCAGGAGCATTCATTTAGCAGTTATGTGTGGGACATATGGATGAAAGGCATTAGTATAATCTTGTAAAAGAACTATTTCATGAAAATTTTTGACACTAGCAAAATATCCTTAGCATTGGCGTGTGCAGTGGGGAAAAGGCCTATCAGGCTTACAGTCTTCACATGCCGTAAATCAAATCGAATTTAAACCAGGAAGTCCATTCAGCCTAGCCCAGCCTGGTAATCCTATCAAGGTCTATTGCATTTCTGGCAATGGGACAAGGGCGTTTCCACCTCCCTTTTCTAACGCAGAATACCTCTGTCTCTTCTGAGGCCAACAGGATAAATCAGCGGACTCCTGAATCCAACACATCTACTCTCAGTAACGGCTACTATTTTGTGAGGCAAGGTCTGGAAAAAGGCATAAAACCCCATTTACCCATAGGCCAACTTTCATTAGATGCTATTTCCTCTCTTATAGACCCTGATGACATTAAGACTGTCCAGAGCTGTAACAGGTTAATTTCCAGATGTCCCTGCAACTAATGAAAGCTTTAGAGAGGCCAGAGTAGACAAAGATCTGCTGATCCATCACTTCAGCTTGTGCAAATTCAACTGAGAAGCCTCTGCAATAGGTTATGTGTGCAGGCTTGTTCTGGAACACCAAGGAGCCCTTTAGGGTCAAAAAGCTTTCAGCCCCCCCAAAAGTGTTAGCTGATTTGTGGTTTGGGCAGCATTTGGCCAGGTGTTTTCCTTGGCTGTATGTGCAAGTCTACAGAGAATCTGTTGGTTCTCAGTGCACCTTCAGACTGTCCTAAATGCTCCTGAAACTCTGGCAAGGCTGAGCTCCCTCACAGACCCAGCCTGAGGTGCACAGTCAACGGCTGTGTAACCTCTTGAGCAGGGAGCAGTTTGACTAAACTGCATTTTCTTGGGTGAGGGAGGGGAACATAGGGGAAAGGACCCAGTAGCCATTGGAGATGTAAAATTAAAATGAATTTTGGTCATTTTAATAAATATATATCAAGGAAATTTCACTTTACTACAACAACACATTAGTATACAAGCATCTAATATTTAAGCTTAAAACATCAAGCGTTTATCAAATATTGGAAAAGAGCAGACATTACTAGACTATCTGGATATAACACAAGAAAAATCAGGGTTTTTAAAAAATTGGTCCTTGTGGACAAATGTCTAAACGATGATCCTACTCATACACTGTATGAATGAGATCTATATTTAATATTATTATTATTAATAAAAAGCTTCTGTCTTGGAGAAATCAGGTGAGACTTGTACGTTCTTTATTTGTCATTTTTCACAATGATAACCCTTACAAACTTCTACATTAAACTCACCTGGCTTCATAAAGGTTATCATTGATTTATATCCTGCTGTGTTTGTGGTCACCTTGGCTGGAGGGGGCTTTTTCCTGTGACCACAGGGCTTTCTGAGAAAGACCATACAGTTTGCAAATGTATTTTGCTACCCAAAATAACCATAGCCCTGGAGGACTCAAGCTGAACCCGTGAAACCCAAAGCAGGAGGTCTCAGACCCAGAGACCTGTCTGACTTCAGTGCCAAGCCTGGGGCTGTGTCCCCCTGGGGACCGAGCCGGCTGCTCCCCCAGCACAGAGGTGATTTTCACCCTTTGGGCAAGAAGCAAGCAGAGATGTCACTTGAGTGCAAGATGCTGTGGGAACAGGCAGCTATTTATGAGTCAGCTGTGGCCTAGATGTGGCTATTTTCCTGAGCACATCCTGCCAGTTGTTACAGGGACTGTGGGAACTAATTAATTTGGTGGATCTAAGACTCACTCTTGGTCCAACCCCAACTAACATCTTCTGGGCATTTTACACAGCACACTTTTGCAATCGATCTGCCTAGGGATGACAAAATTGTCCTCAGCCACTGAAATCTCAGCTCATTTCTCCAAAATGTTCTTTTTCAAAATTAAACCCCTTACATTCATTCAGATAAAACTGTGTTTATCGCCACATTATTAATTAACATTGTGCTTTTTGCCTTCTTGTCTTTTTTTAAATCAATGGCAAAAGTCATAGAAAACTCCCGCATGCTTTTGCAATCTAAAAGAGAGAAATTATGTGAAACAGAATAAAGTATAAAACATGCCACTGGTTCATGAACTTCATTATACGAAGAAGAAAAAAAAAGAGCCCCAGCAACAGACAGTTGCCATAGAAACACTCAAGCATCGAATGCTTGTTTACAAGAGACATCTCTCTATTGTTTCTTAAATCCCTTCCTAAGGATGGCAAATCAAAAAGCAATTGAGCATCAAAAAGGAAGAACAGAGATGTTTGAATAGGAAGTTGAACTCAGTACTTCAAAGGTTAAAGGTTTCTAATAATATTGATCCACCCTGTGGGTTTCTTTTTTAATCTCTGTTTAGGTTAAATCCCTGCTGTATGAGATTCATACTTAATTTTCACGCTGGCAAAAATTAAGACAAAAAGTAAGGCACCAAAAAAAAACCTGCCCTGTGTGACAACAAGCCTCATTAGTTATTACAGCCGAGGTGAAAACATGCAAGTACTTGAGCTGCATGTTTGATTCTGATTAAGATTCCATAAACAGGTTATTTCTTTATGCTATGTCCTATTTTGTCAGTTGAACAAGACGCTGAATACAGGAATTCAAGAGTATCAGTACAAAACGTAAGGATGGTTTATTCCCAATCCATGAAGACAGTCCTTTGTCAGAATGAATACTGAGTTACAAGGAGCATATCATCCTTGCTGGTAGCATCAATTTGTCTACCAGACTTCTAATTCCTTGGTAAACATAATGGAGGTTCTTCTTAATTAATGGCAGACTTCTTGGGGGCGGGGATATGTAAAACGATATGTTTTCCCCATCTGGCTGATTGGCATTTT
Source organism: Daphoenositta chrysoptera (assembly GCA_013397915.1). NCBI lineage: Eukaryota > Metazoa > Chordata > Aves > Passeriformes > Daphoenositta > Daphoenositta chrysoptera. The sequence continues at coordinate 3,213,559 of VZRO01003478.1, forward strand.
CAGCACCGAAAGCTCCACCATGGCTGCACAGACTACAGTGCTCAGCAGTAATGCAACTGTGTTCTTTCTGAAGTCTCCACATTTATAAATAGCCACTGATGCGGATGGCAGAGACACTTTACGCAATCTGCTCTCCAGTCTTTTAGGTCTACACGTCATGTTTGTGGCATGATTGTACCATTTGTAGAAAACTATAAAAAATCCGTTCAAAATAAAAATTTGATAGAGAAAGAACATGCTGTGCATGCTTCAATAGAGCAAGAAAGATGCCTCATATTTTACTTCCTTTGTTGCAGCAGATTTTATTACTTGGTAAAGATTCCTTTTTCCTTAAGGATTTTTTCCAGGATTCACTTACGTTGCTCTTGTCATTACATCCAGTCTCAAAATAGTCATAAAATTTGCCTTTACATTCAAGAGCATGGGTGCCTCTTACAGGTTCACAGTTTAGGGCGATGCTCTCTCGCTCAGGTTCATTACCTCCTTTCTCGTCATTAAATTTTGCCTTTTCCTGATTACTGTGAGACCTGCCATTAGTGATAAATATTTCATTAGCAGGTATCTGGTCATCACTTCTGTAAGAAGGTGCACTGCCAGCTTCATAATCCACCTGCTGGGAGCAGCTTGGCAAAGAAATGGGAGGGGAGGAGGAGGAGGAAGAGGAAGAGGAGGAAGAAGAGGAATTACTTTCTGTGCTAGCATTAACAGAGTAGGGTAGATTTAAATAGTGACTGCCACATTCTTGATAGAAGCAGCACATGTGGAGCTTCTCGTACTCCTCCTTTGCCATCCGAAGGCGTTTTCTGTATGGACAGTCCTGAGGCACAAACCACTCTTGCGGGGAGGTGCCACTGAAGGAGCAGGCGGAGAAGCACCAGTTGTTCTGCATGATGATCTCTCCGTGGATTCTCTTCATGAGATTGTTGATGAGGACGGATCTCCGCAGGTACACTTCAGGATCATCAATGAATTTCAGCTTTTCCAAAGACATGTAAAGAATATGGGCCCGCTCCTCAAACACGGAGATTGTCTGAAAATGCAAAAAACACAAGATATAGAACTGAAGGCAACCAGTTTATTCCAGACAAGGAGAAAGGAAATGAAACAGTATTCTCTCTGTGTCACAACTTTACTGTTCTTTTTCCGAGGCATCTAAAACTGGCTTTTCATTTTGCATGCCCATGTTGCTGGGGACCTGCTTTTTCTCGGCCACAGCATTCCCCCATGTTTAGGGGTTAAGCAGCTGAGCTCAGGAGGTAAGTAGCTGAGCATTACACCACAGAGGCAATTGCAGGGCATAAATCCAAGGTGAGAGAGGGAAATGCACACATCTGGCTCTTTAATTACACTTGGGATTAGAACATAAAATTGTTGTGCAGTTTTGTTCCAGTGATGGCTAGGGGGGCTTTTTGCTGCAAATGGACCCAATCCCATCATCCCCTGTGGGGCTTCTACACAGCTCTGAAGCCAAGCAAGGGTCCTTCCTGCAGCGTCAAGGTTTGCAAGAGGCAGCCAGCAGCCATCGCCTCACACAGCAAATGTTGGAGCATTTCATCTGCTGCCAGTGGAAGAGGCCCTCCAGCGAGGAGGTCTCCATTTGCCAGGCTCTTACACTGCTCTTGTGCACAGAAGTACATGCAGGGAGGGAGGCAGGGAGAAACCCATCTCAAAGCATCCCAGCATCTGGAGAGCAGCTGTTGGCCTGCATACTACGCCCCGTGCTCTACAGGACCGGTGGGAACGCAGATAGGCAGGGACAAGGTCAGGAAACGAAGAGAGGATAGGGATTTGCAGAAATCCTGGCTCGATGCCCACAGATTTGTTCTCCCTTCCATGGTCCTTCCAGGACTCCCTTTCTCAGCACTGGCAGCATGAGCAGGTTACTGCCCCAGGGAGGCCCCGGATCCTGCACTGTAATCGCTACCCTGGGAATCAAAATAAGAGAGGGGGCAACGCATGCTACTGTAAGCACTATTAACTAATTTTCATTTTTAGTAAGAATTTGGTTTGCGTAGGAGGAGAGCAGCACAGCACAAAGAGAGACTGCTCTAAATCCCCCCATCTGTGGCTTGATCATTCTTCCCTTTCCCACATGGTTACAGCATTTTTGCAGAGTGGAAGTCGTAGCTATGAGGACTGAAAGAGCTTAAAGCACAGCTGCTTTTCACATCCATTCAGCTCTCCTCAGCCCTCTAGCTCTTTCCACAGCCTGGTCATGTCTGCAAGGCTTAGAAGCAGCACAGTGCCTCATAAAAACAAAAATTGGCCATAATTTCATACGAGTTCACAGCTGAAGCTCTTTGTTAGAGAGAGTAATTTTGTATAATAAATGACTCATTTTAAATTATATAGGTTCATTTGCGTCCTTTATACCTGCTGCAGCAACAGTCATTGAAGCCATAAAAGCCTGGAGCAAACCAGTAAGCCTCGAACTGGTATTCTCCTGGAGATATGTCCTGGAGGGACACCAGTAGGAACAAGTTGTCAAAGGCTTTCTTTTACATGTTTGCCAGCAGCCCTCTGGAGAGAAGCTTCAGGCCCTACCATCATACCCTCTATGGGACAAGCAATCTCAGAACATAACTCTTTACTGGGTGGCAGAGGTATAAACATGTAAGAAATTCAAGGAAACCTGGTGGGCATCCTCCCTCTGCCAGAGCTAAGTGCTACAAAGTAGAGAATGTGTTTGGGCTGAACAGAAGAAATTGGTGACCCAGAGTTTCTGACATGATACACCTCTACAAACAGCAGCACCAAATGGAGGCTGGGTCTAGCTTACCAATACCTTTACAACTGCTTTTTATTGCTGTTAGAAAACACTAAATAACTATTCCTCCTCCCCTTCTTTGTAAGGAAATTAATCACTGATACAAAAATCCAATGATCTTGTAAAAAAAAAAAAAAAAACTGGCTGAAAATTGGGAGAGTGATGTGATGTGTGAGACACACTCACAAACCAGACCACATTTTTCAACACCCTTGGTGCTGTTTATTCACTGCTCTGGCAGCAGACTGGATACCTTCTGAAATTAACTGTGGGACAGTTTTTCATCTTCCTGGTCCAGGTACTTATTTCCAGACAACTCTATTAGTAGCTGGAAATTCTGTCAGCTACTCTAAGGTCCTTGGGAACTGAGCTTGGCTTACTGCTTGCTTCTTCTCCACAGAAGTCCCTCCCCCACTGCCAAGAGAACACTGGACCTCCATGGGCCAGGTAGGATTCAACAAGGTAAGGATGCCGTCTTAAGGCATGAACCTTCACTTTAAGCACTTCACCCCAGGCATTCAGTTCCATACAGAAATGAGCCCTTAATGAAGAGGAGCATAAAACCTCACCAAAAAAAGTCAGATTTCAATTTCTGTATTCACTGGCCTGGGAAATGTTTGCTCTAATCTCTCCCCTGACAACTTTCATTTTAAAAAAATTATTTCATTTAGTAATCTGTTCTTTGGGAGTTACTAGCTTTTTAATAAACACGATTAAATACTGAAGGAACCTGTACTTGCTTTCCAAGTAATTCCATTTTTTTAGAGGATCTGTAACCCGTGTGGGGTATATGGAACCTCTTACTATTTTCTCCCCTGGAGAAAAGTTTTATATGAGTGGGAAATCTTTTATTTCTGTTCTTCCTTTCTGCTGTTCAAATGCTGTTATGGAGCTGTTTCTGTAAGCATGACATGAACTAGCTAAGAACAAAATAATCTGAAAAAAAAGTTATTCTCAGCATTTCCATTTACAGTTGTTATAAATGCAGAAACGCCTTCGCTTCTTTTGCAATTGATGACAATACAACAATAAATGTGAAGAAGTGACAACTGTTTGTTTCTGAGCAAACAGCTGGATCATTCTCCTAATTTCAGCAGAGTATTTCAGCCTTCTGGAAATGGGTCAATCGAGTGTTACTAAGCATCTGAAACTCAGAGTAAAAATAATGACTATTAGAAAACGTACTTTATGTGTACAGCTGCTGAGTGGTGGATGAAAATCCTCTTCTTCCACATATTTCCTTTTAAAGTATGTGATCTTGGATGTTGTTACAGGATTTGAAATTCCCCTGTAATGTGATCCTGTGGGTAATAAATCAGATATGACAAATGACATGCGGTTTGCCGGAGGTTCTCCAAACAAAATACTTTTCATTTCCCTTCGCGCTACAGGAGAACTCCGCCGCATATTTTCGCATCTATTCGCGGCGATCAGAAACAAACCCTCTCCTGCCTAGCGCACGGCGCGGGGAGCCGGGGCCGCCGCAGGGCGCTCGGCTGCCGGACAACTTTCCGCCTGCTCCGCTCCGCCGATGCCGAGCGCGAAGGCGCCCGGCGGCCCCCGCGCACCTGCGGCCCCGCTCACCCGCGGGAGACCCCCGCCCTCCG
>VZRO01003478.1:3218359-3264914 GCA_013397915.1 Daphoenositta chrysoptera
GGCGGTGGCACGGCGCGCCCGGCACCGGCGGGGTGCGAGTCTGCCTGTCTGGGTGCGTGTGTCTGCGGTGCGTGTGTGTGTGTGTGTGTGTGCGAGAGAGAGAGAGAGCGCGCCCAGCAGTCCGGGATCGCGTTCCTTTCTTCTTTCTTCCCTCCCAAACGACACAGACAGCGGAGACTTAGGTAGTTGTTTCCACTAGCCCCGATCGGACTGAACTGGATCTGCCTCCAGTCAAAACACTGCGAGACTAAGACAGAAAATTGGCTCCGGTTTCACGCCGTGAGTTGCGGTCCCACCGGAGCCAAGCACAACATCGGCGGAGCGGGCGGAATATTAAGCAGGAGCGGGGACTCCGGGGCCAGCGCCGGGCTGCGAGCTGCCTCCTGCCGCGCCAGCGGGCGGGAGGGGAGGGGAGCAGGGGGGGAAGGCGGCAAACTTTCTGCGAGGGGCGAGGGATGAGTTCATAGTCACCTACTTCTTGGCAGAGGAGCGCGGAACAATGCGCCCAGACACGGCCCGGCCCCTCCCTCTCCTTCCTCCTCCTCTCTCGAAGAAAGCGGGATGTAGTTTCCCCTCGGCGCAGCCCTCCCGGAGGAAGACGACGGCCCGAGCAGGCGGCGGGGAGGAGGGGCTGCAGGTGGGCAGGTGGAATTTCAGCAATTGTTTGTGTTAGCAGCTGAGCGCTCTCGAACAAGAGGAAAAAATAAACCGCAGCAGAAGAGGGAGGAAAAATAAATCGTTCACATCTGCCAGTTGTTTTCTTAAATCCTAGCACAAGGCTGCTACTTTATTAAGAAACGGCTTCCAGTGTGCACTGTCTGTGTCTTGGATGCCTGCGTGCATGGATCTGCCCTGCCTCCTCACCGGGGCAAAAACGGGAGCTGAAGGGACAGGCAGCTGAGGTCCCCAAGCAGTTTGCCTCAGTAAAGGCCACCAGCCTCACTGCAGTTGGAGTGACAGGTGCCTAAACCCCTTCCTCAGAGCCGATTTGCTGCTAATGCACTGCATATAGCCCTCAGTCATATTCTTGCAGTACCCCCTTAATGCCATCTTGCTTTTCTTGGACCACAAAATGACACAGAGAATGGCAAGCCAATGGACTGGGCAATGGACAATATATATTATTTATTCTCCACACGTTTTCTTACCAGCTGAGTACCAATACATGGAAGGAGTGGGCAAAACAAGTGAGTCAGTCTGCTGACCTAACAGCAGGGCCAAGAAGTGCCCAAGAACCAGCTAAAAAGTCATATATTTTGTGTCTGAAAAGATTACACCATCATTAGAAAGCAGCAATGGACTCTTCTCATTAATCCACATGGAGGAATCATTCACATGGGCACATCAATCTTTTCACACTGGCAAGATGTCAACACTCAGTGTTTGTCCTGAGAGAATAAAGGTTGGAAGAAACTCACTGCTGCTTCTGGAAGTCAGGATTTCTTTGCTCATAATGAATTCAGCATCTCTTTGTGATTTTTTTTTTTTTTTTAATGAGAATCAGAGATTTCAAGTCTGCATCTTTTTCTTACCATATTTCATCACAAATAGGTCTTTCTAAGCTCAAGCAGAAACATGCAGGAAGGAAGGAAGGAAGCGTTGGGATGCCTTCTGCACAGTGCTGCTAATTTATCTTGAAAAACTGAGTTCTCTGGACAGCCACGAAAGTAAATGAACTGTTTCTGCTATTTACAACATGCAAAATTAATAGAGGCAGGCCAGTTCACTTCCATAAACAGCTACCGTCCATGCACATCCTCCATGTTTCCAAACTGTATAAAAACAAGGCATAAATAAAATAGCTTCCCTGGGAGAAAGAAAAAACAATCACCAGAAAACCAAAGCCCCAGACGAAGCTTGTAGGTCTCAGTATGTGTTACAAAGATTTAGAGGTGGCTCTCGTCTACAAAATAAGTCCCATTTTGTCACGGAGGAATTGATTCAGCATACAGAAGCTGAGAACCAGGCTTTTAAAAGGGCTCGTGACTCTGGGCGTGCTACTTATTCCCCTTGGATGTTCAGAAACACTGATTTCCAGCTGCTGCAAATGAGTGGGAAGGGAGCTGCAAGCACCCAGCACGTGGGAAAGGTCGGCCTCCTTGAAGGTAAAGTTGGACACGGCAGAACTGTAAGCCAGTGTTTACTGAGGAAGCGCTACGGGACCCAGCCCCACAAACAGGACCTCTGGCATTGCTCCTGAAGAGCCAGCCTACAGTTTTTCCCCATTAAGGGTGGCAAAATCCATTCCTGAGTATCTTGCCAGAAGTCACACAGCGAATCAGTGTCAGCGCCAGAAATAGAACCAGATCTCATCGTCCTGCAGCCGTAAGCCCAACCCATTTATATTACATTATCTTATGCAATGGAGGGATTTCATCCAAAATCCCGTTGGTTTCAATGAGACTTTGCAGAACAGCACACACATTGTTACATTTCCATTAGCGCCTCTGGAAATAAAGGATGAAAGATGTACATTTGAGCATACAATACATTTACTATACAAAATTACAGCAAAAGGTTGACACTTAGGACTGGATTCAATTTTGAAAAATCCATTTGGGAGCCTTGTGTGGGCTTCAGTGGCATGGAAGCCAGGCACAGTTTTTTATTGAACCCAGCCCTCCATCCTTAGGCTACCACAATTTTTCCATTTTGTCAGCCAAATGCATTCAGTGTGAGGACACCCCGAGGCATCTACAGCAGCCTGAAGGTTAAAATGTCAAACTTTTTCCGTATGCAGTTTCACACAGTAAGACTACTATACATTGCACGATACTCCATTTGCTGGGGTTTTCACTCCCTATTCCTCCAGAGCCATTATGATGTTAATGAGAGAACTGTAATGATGCCATTCACATTATAACAAGCCTGATGCGATGTCAGAGAAAGGGGCTTTTTGTACAGTTCCAGAATGCCTCTAAAAACCCAAACTTAAATATAAAATGCCCATGACTATCAAGCTGCAAATCTCACTGAGACCAATAAAAACAAGGGAATAGACTTAAGATGGCTATTTCTTATTTAACCCCTGGGTTTGTACCCAAGTACTGCAGCAGGTTCAGTCTTTATCATGTAGCGCGGAGCGTTTTCCATTGCATAACAACATGACTTGAGGAGAGAAGAGCGTTTCTTAGCTGTGCTATACCATTGTTAACATCTGGGTTGCAGTGCTTAGAAAACAAAATTGCCCTCGTTTTGGTAGCTGTTACCTTTCTGGCGTTTCAGAAAATTTACAATGCAGAAGCAATCAGGAATCCCGCCGCACTCAGGCTGTGCAGACCCACCGTCTAAGGAAGCAATGACAGCTGGCGAGAGGAAGGGGAAAGGCACAAACGCATACCCAGACTGATGTACCTCCCTTAAAAACAGCCCCCCCGAGTGTAATCACCTGTAAACTGTTCCAGGCTGACCTCACTGTAAACTATCTGTTCTTTATGGCTGATGCAGCAAAGTTTGGTGTCGCCAACTTAGCTGAGGGAGGCAGGGCATCCTGTGGACGATAGCGTCATGGAAAAGGGCATAAAGGCTCCCCTGGGAGCAGCAGATAAAGGCATGAGGACGCCAGCATCACTGGCAAAGAGAGCAGAGCCATGCTGCAGTGACAATGGTGGAGCGATGACAGCTATGGCAGAACTGTGACAACCTCACATGGGAAAATAAAAGACTAGATGGAGGCAAATAAGGAGGACAGGCAGGAGGTGGCTTGGCTCTGACCGCAGCAGCGGACAGGGAAGAGGATGTTGGGAGTTTGTGTTTAAATAGATCAAACTGGCTGCTATGTCACAGGTTCAAGGAGGAGGAAGTTACAAACAGAGATGGGAGATAATGAGGGCCTTGATTAAAATGTTTATTGTTTGGATAGATATGCATGGAGTTGGAGTAACGTTATGAATGAAGCAGTGGAAACACTGGGGACACCTAATTGCAGCACATTGGGGCAGCCCAGTCACAGGAAATGAAAGCAAAGGATCAAAGACAATCCCTGCACTCAGGGCGTTGGAGGCAAGCTGAGCAGCAAGGCTGCAAGAAGTGGTAAAGCCTCTAGAATTGGCCATGATGGATTTCAATTGGAATTTGGACTTCCAAGAGACAGCCCATGGTTGGGAGCAGGCAGGGAGGCTTCTTCCTTCTCTTATTGATGTAAGATAGCTGAGGAGAACTGCATCGTGCCAGTGCAGAGCAGTGCCTGGTCTGTGGTGAGGGAGATGGTGACCACAAGGCAGAGTCGTCTGGGAGGCAGCGGGGGAAGAGGGGAGTGAGCACAGGTGCAGCGAGATGGTGTCGGCCCCAGGCAACGAGGATTTTCTGTTTCTTCAGCTGTACCTCTACCAGAAATGTATATAACACCATCTAACAGAAGCAGGATCCAAGGGCAAAATGAAAGGGTTAAAGCTGGCTGGAATAACTAGACTGGTAGAACAACAGGTCTGTGTGCCAACAGGGTCAATTCAGCTTTTCATCCTTCGGAGGTATAGATAAACTATAGACCTGCCAAGTCTAGTGTTTTTCCCTGTATTTCTTGGCCCTTACTTCAGGGAATTTCAAGGAATCCAATGGTTTGGGGTTTTTTTGCTTTGTTTTTTCTCCCCCCTCTTCTTTTTCTAGAGCTGGACTTACTGTTTGGTGGAAAAGGAATTAACTTGAAATCAGAAATTGATTTTGTGTCAAGATACAGCCCTTCCATGGAAGTTTTTCAAAGGTATCTTCACTTAACTTCCACCCTAATTTAAATTATACAACTCCAGATACTCAAGTGTCTCTTTCTCAAGACAGCATTCAGAGAAAATATTTCTCTAACTTTTCTAATTCCTACATGATAATTTTTTTTCTTTACATACTTTTCAGTTGAATTGTTCCCAAAAAGAGTTTGTGGAGTTACTCTGGACCAGTATGTCAGAGTCCCCTGGGTTTCAGTGGAAAAAAAGATTTAAAGTAAAATCTGCTCTTGGATTCTTGTGCTCTCTCCTGCTTCTGGTTTCTATGAGGCAGAACTAGAGAAAGTTTCTATACTGACAGAAAAGATGTTTCCTCTTGTACTTCTTTGTAGGTATATGTCACCTATCAGCACGCTTGGTAGCCAATATGCAATGAACTCTTAAATGCTGCTTCTAACAGTTAAAGTTTTCCTCAGAATTTATGCAAATATATGAAAATGCAAACGAAATTGCAATTTATTTTGCCACAGGGCTCTGGCAGATATGAGAAAAGGTGCCATCACATTTACTGCAGCCATCTCCCTAAGGCTGCTTTGCCTGCCTGGTCTGGGAGAACAATAAAGCCCCATGGTATTCATTTCAGTAAGCATAAATATTTTTTCCAGTGTTCTTAGCCAAAATGTCTCATATGCTCTCTGCCTCCACCCCGCTGGTGGCTGCGTGGCTTTGCTCGACATAAAAATCTCTGTCCAGGATCCACTTAGCTCAGTGGGGGTTTAGTTTGCAAAACGCTTCAGTATCCTGAGGGCAAAAGGTGCTCCTTTAGCTGCAAACTCTAACCGACAGCATTTCTGATTAGTTAACCTTTGAGAGGGGTTTTAACACTGAATAGGTGCTCAGTGTTATTATTGGGACCGAAGTCAGAGAGAAAAAGGAGTCCCGGTAGTCAGGCGGGGCTGTGAAAAAGCAAATCCCTGCTGTTACATAAGGAGACTTCCCAAATCACCAGGCAGTTCTCATCACTTGCTCTGGAAGAGAGGTACAAATTAAAACCGCTTCCCCACTTAACTTTCACTCCGGTGCACAGCACATGCATGTCAATGGCACCGTAAATGAGATGGTTTATGGAGTTAATTATATTGCACTCTTCACTTTTTGTCTGCTGAAGAAAGTAAACAAAAGAAACACAAAAGTGTTTTGGAACAAAGAGCGAGTTGTCTCCCACTTTGCTGTGTGCTACTTTCCACGAAGAATGAGAGCTATTATTATTCTTTTACAAGTTTCCTTCTAAGGGAAATAAACACCAAAGGTAGGATTCCAAGGAAATGACTCACAAATATTGGCAACAGGCTCTGAAAATTGGATCCAGTCTTCGCAAAAGCCTTTAGCAGAATACTAAACCCTCTTATTGCAAAATAAACTTTTCCCAGATGAGCTCCACATCAGCTCTGCGAGCGTGTGTGAGTGTGTGTGTTAGCACTCGAAGACAGGAACAGAACCCATTTCTCAAGTCTCCCCTTCTTCCCTCTGGGGCACCGCTGCTGATGCCATTTTTAGCTGGAAGCTGGAAATCTTTAATAACCGACTGAGTCATCCTCGGGAGAGGCAGGGGAAGGGATGTGCCTCACCTTGCCGAGCAGCAGGCTGCCCGCCGGCCGTCCCCGCCCAGGGACCCCCGGCAGAGAGGGCCGGGCAGACCATCTCCTCCAAGCCGATCTACAAGAACTGGCAGGAACCTTTATCCTATAGCTGTCACATGAAGGGCAGAGCAGAGAAGGGATTTTTTTTTTTTTCCCAATCCCCTGACATTGCATCGAATTCAGCAGGGCAAGATCAGCCTCTAATAATCTGTTTTCAGTCACTGAGTTAGCCTTTCAGATGCGCAGAAGGTAACCATGCACCGTGACTCATATTTTATTTCTTAATCAGGAATCCCAGGAACCAGGAATGCAGACATTGAAAAATCAGACAGCTGAGCAAAATCAGTGCGGCAGGATTACCATCTGCAAACAGAACAATCTACTTTGCATATTTATTTCTCAGCTGTTTAAAATTTTGAATCATAAATGCATATTCTGTATCACTTGTAATGCATACACTCTAAATCACTCGCACTTGCTCATGTTGGTTTGGGGGATTTGTTTGTTTGTTTTGTTTTTGACGATTTAAATCTGGTTAGACAAGAGCGACAGAAATTGCAAACCTTACACAGAATTCCTTTGTTGCTTGGTTCTACTTAGACAAGCCTATTAAATGAAAGAAGCTGGTCCCCTCATTCATTTCCTTTGCAAACTCCTATTTAACCACTCCAAATCGAGATGAAACAAACGGTGATGCTGGTCCAGAGTCAGATTTTTTTCAGAAAGTCCCTTTACAGCGTGCCTGAAAGCAGCTGGCAGCCAAGTACCTCCTTAAGACTCTAAAGGTTGCATTAGTGGAAGTTTTGCGTCTGGTTCAAGGCATTGCCAGGTAGTTTCTAAAGCCTGTAATTCACTAAGTGTCCAACAGACACAGCTTCCAACAGGACCTCTAAGTAAGGAACGATGTTTATATAGACTGTCTGAGACATTTGAATTGTGCTGGTCTCCAGCCATTGCTCAACCAGTTATAACCAGCTGTCAGGGCTGGGAAGGAAACCAGGATAAACCAGTGTGGTGTCGCCTTCCCGAATCTGCTGGCAGGGAGGCACAGCAGGCTGGGAGGTAGGAGCTGCTCGGACCCCACCTCACTGCAGTGCTAGTGGGTGAATTTTAATATTCATCATTGCAAGGCTGCTCATTTTAGCGACAGAAAGGAGGGATCAGCTGAGAAGTGGCGGCTGCTGCAGGGAAGGCAATGCAGAGGGATAAAGCCAAGCACATGATAGAAAACATTTAGAGATCCACAAGTCAAAAATCACTATAATCACTTTGGCTACCCCCTTTCTCAGCCTTTTGTTGTGCTCAGCTTTTTCCACTTTCCGGAATCCTCCTGAAGCAGCCAGAGCAGCCACAGCCACAAGAGGCTGGCCAGGATCCAATCCACCAGGATCCTGGTGCTCAGGCACCACTGCTTCTACCCCTCTATCTTCTGTTTTTCCCTGGACAAAGGAAAATAGCTCTGATCGTCTGCCTGGGTTGAGGCATCTGCAGGGAGCACCTTCCAGGAAAGACTCTCACAGATTTTGTAAAGATTAGGCACAATAAGCTTAGTTTCAGGATAAAAAACTCCCAGCCACAACAATGTGGCATGACTGCAGCGAGGAGCTGGAAAGGAAAGAGAATGGAGAGAGCCCACCTTGCTGTGGGACATGGGGGGGTTGATTTAAAAGCATATTTTAAAATGTTTTCTTTCCAGAGTAAGTACTTGCAACGGCCATGAAATGCCTTAGAAAAAGAGAAATGTCTAAATAACGAAAAGGTTATAAAATTATGAGACCAGTGCTGTTGAGTATCCATTTTTTATGCACAATGTAGCTCATGAGGCAACCGGGCAGCACACATGACCTGTAATCAGCAGGAGATGCTTTTGGCAGGGATGGATTAGTCATTCACCCCTGTGCTCTGGTGACATCTCCTTAGAGAAAGGCTTTCTGGGGTAGCCTCACAAGCTACAGTACTAAGAGAACATATAAAATTTTAATGCAGAACTTCATATTTGACTGGGTTTTTTTGGTTTTGGGGGGTTTTTTTTAAGTATTTCAGCATTTGGGTCAATTCTTACTTACATGACTTTGCCCATTCATTTCTCAGTCTCATTGCCCATGTCCCTGTTTTCAGACTTCAACTTTTACGACCTTTAGAAGCAAGCAAAAAAAGATCAATTTAATCAAAATTCAACAGTCTTTATATTTCAATTTACAATGCAGACCCAAAAATACTACTTTTTTTAAAAAATCAAGCATTTTAAATTCAGTTTTCATTTTAAGTCCAATCTATTGATTTAATTGCTAAGGGAAAAGTAATCTCTAAATATTTATATCATATGAAATAATTATGCAACCACTGTCCTTGGACGGATAATATTCTGCTAAGATCTGCATTCAATTATTTAGCTGGTGCTACAGAAAGTGATTATTCCTTTTACTTGAGCAGTAGCTTAAAAAAACTTGAAGTTGTTCTGAGAATTAATTTTCAATTAGAGAACTGTTTTGAGGCGTGTGTCCTCATGGAGGCTGGGAATCACAGCTCTCTGATCCACACCAGAGGTTCTTCCTCCAGCACTCGCAGTTGGTCTTTGTACGCTTCATTTTTCAGGAGTCCTTTCGCTGCCAAGAGCAGGGACTGTTTATAAGGACAGTGCAGCCCAGTGTGGATGACACTCGCAGGGACTGGGAAGGACCAGGTGTCCTGGCAGAGGCTCCAGTGCGTGCTGTGGGCAGGAAGTGCAGATCCAGGTGTGTGGGAGAAGGGGAACACACGGGGGTGCTCCAGCAGGAGCAACCCAGCTCCCTGCAGGAAATCCCCCCTGCTCTACACGGGTGAAAGGAGTGCAGGAAACCAAGTGCTGGGCCCCGTGCTGATGAAGAGAATTTACTTTCCTCTGTCCTGGAGCTGGGTAGTTTCCAATGTCCAGACAGTATTTTGTGTGGGAGGGACAGCATTTTCAGAGCAGGGTCTGGTGCAATGGCAGTTATCCAAAGCCATTCCTGCTTGCCTGCTCCAAAACCTCCTCACAGCTCCTGCACAGCTGTGTCAACCCTCTTGTTTATCCACATGGTGTGTCCTGGACTATATCTGAGCTCCAGGGACTGGGAGATGCCTAAGCTAAGTCCTGTGAAGTTTTCTCACTGCTATGAGTAATGGCTAGGGACAGGCAATTCCTTTGGTTTAAACAAACCTGTGTAGCAATACTCATGGTTTCAATGAAATGCACTACTCCCCAAATTAAAAAAAAAAAAAGAAAAAAAACAACAAAAAACCAAACCAACCAAAAAAAACCACAAAAAAACACCACCAGAAAAAAGAAGATATGGAGAAGCAGTTGTGTATTCCTTTATATTTTCAAGGTTTCTGCGGTATATTGATACTCCACGTTCACTTACATCTGCAGCAGCAACAGCAAAGACACTGTATATCCAGTCCTTCTCAAGTATGCACTCTGGAGCAGAACAGTAACTCTTTTTTTTGCTAAAAGGAGAGAGACTTTTAAACTTCAATATCAGTTCATCCATCAAACCACCAAGAAAAACTGAATAATGATCAGCTTCAGTTAAATTATTCAGTCGAATCATTTTTGTCATTGCAATATGAACTCTAAAATAAAATTTAGATCTCATGTTAAATCTCTGAAGTATTTTTTGGCTCCAGCTTAGCTGCTGTTCCATGATAATGAATCAAAGATTCATTTCCTTCCCATGTCTACTTCTTCTTGACACATTCCTGCTCACCATCCCTCTCAGTTACACATCCTCCCTGCTTTTCACAAAAGGAGGAAAAGACTTTCCTCTCTGTGCTTCCAAGGGCCAGAGGGTGCCAGCCCAGCTCCCACGGAGCAGTTCCTCAAGCTCACCTCGCTCCATGAATAGTTCCACTGAGCACAGTGGGACCGCTCAGCCCGAAAAAAGCTGGCACAACCTGGCCTCCAGAAGAAAGATCCCATCAGTCCAAAGACAAAAACAAGCTCGCAGCAACAGTGCAGGGCACAGCTCCGAGAGGCACCAGCCCAACTTGGGGACAGCCAGAAGAAGGTGCCAAGTTTCTGTTACATCCTGGGAGAAGTTTGCACAAGGTTACAGAGGATTACGCAGAACTCTAAGGGAGATTCTCTGGCAATTCTGTGCTCAGGCAACTTATTATTATGAGCTTGGGAAATACATCCTAGTTGTCTTTAATACGAATGCATCGCAACCTCTGAAGGATTTATCATCTTAAAAGAGAAATCCCAGCAGCTAAAAATCTGGATGCTGAGAAATGTACCATTCAATTACAAAGCAAATTATATGGGTCTCCTGTGTGTGGTTCTGCTCTCAAAAATCATCAGCAGCTTCCTACTACTTTACAGCCATGAGAGCAATTCCTCTACTTAGAGAAGCACACAGTAAATCAGAAATAAAAGGTCCTCAAGAAAAATATCTCGGCAGCAATTCCAGATCTGAGGGGCACAAAAGGAGTTAAAAACCAGCAGAACATAGTCAACAGTTGAGAAATAAATCAGTAGAAGTTATTCTGGGAGCCAGTGGGTCACAGTAAATTAAACTGTGTACTATGTTTGTTGTCTGAAATTATTTCAAAAGCAAAATTATTCCAAGAGAGAAGGATAAATATCCTGGAATAATCCAAACCAAAAATCAAATATAAAAGGAAAAATCTCATTGGATTCCAAGTCCATGTCATCTTGAAGGAATTAACCACTTGCCCAGGTTTTGCTGTCTATTTGTTTCTAAGGACAGAGACTGGAGAGGAAAGCATTAGGGGAATGCAGGGAATCTCAGACAGGGCACTAAAACTGAGTTACTTACTCAGTTTACATACTGTGTATGTTTTTAAATAAAATTTATTTTACCTTCCAAAATCTAATCCTGCTAATACAGAACACATACTGTGTTTTAAAGTATGCTTGTACAAAGGAAGTACTACTTTAATAGAAGCCCGAAGTTAAATATATAAATTTTAATGCAGATTTTGGCACTGAGGTTCACTCTCAGGCCCACTATACTCTGTAGCAGGGCACTGGTTGGCCTAAGTATGATGCACCCAGTACCACTTGAGCCATTCCACACTCACAGGTGTAAATTATTGCAGCTTGTAATAATTCCAGAGATCGTGGAGATACTTGGTACATCAGGTCCTTCTCTGTCAGTGTGCTAGGAGCTACACATCCACTGTGAGCTTAAAACCAAAAGTACATGCATACTAAAAGAAGGTACAAATAAACCATTACTTCGCTTGTTTAGCAATTATATCTTGCTTGTTTAGCAAGAATTTAGCTCTAACAGGTAGCATTACAAAATCACTGCTGCTCTGGGGGGCTGTCCTGGTGCAAGGCAGCATAATGCATTCGTATTTCAAGCCCCATATTGAAGGATTTAAGCACCCATATAAAGTTTGACTTGCATATTTTGTTAATCTCCGAAGTAAATACATTCATATGCATTTTAAAGGCTGTTGCTTTTAAAGGGACATCTATGATTCAGCTGATAAAGTATCCTGCACTAAAGGTGGTTAAAAATAACAAAATGCAAACCCCTCTGTGCACACAGTAACTTACATTTGGGCTTCAGCTGGCTGACACAATTCTTTTCACTGAGAGCTTCAAAGACAAACAATTCTAGTATCTGTAAGGCATCCATTTTCCCTCATGGTTAGGCTGCCAAGGATTCTTCCAGTCATTCTCCTTTTTCCAACCATTAGCTATATTTAGAAATAAATATATGTAAGAAATCCAGAAGAACTTATGGATATGGAAATACCTATCTATGGAAAGCAGCAAGTCTGGAGACCTTCTTCTCAACCAGCCTAACTGAAGGGCTTAATAAATTTGTTTGAAATTATTCTGCAAACCAGCAGGATTTTCGAGACTAAAAAACAGGGAAGAAATCCCCAACTTAGTTGAATCTAATGTAAGTCAATTCAGTTAGTTAAGGATTTCTTTACTTGCTTAGTGGATATTTCCCAGTACTGATGTGAGGGTTATTACTAAAATACACGGGCCAGCTACTCCTCCTACAGGTCAACACACTGAGATCTTCCTTGGAAAGAAAACGGTTCTGGTGTTTCAGAAGGTGGCATATTTTTTTCAATGCCCAAGCCTGATTATAGGCACCAAATTATTTCTGGAGGCAAACCAGCATTTTCTGCTGCCCCTTGCAGAAGAAGAGAAGAAACTGTGATCTCAATTGTTTGTATTCATTAAAGATCCTCTAACACATTTCATAACAGTAGGTTCTTTAACCCCAAGGCTTTGGCCAAATTCCAACTCAATTACTGTCCACCTGAAAATTCTCCCATTAAATTAGGATTGATGGATTTGTCCCCTCCCTTAAACTGGTGAACAGCAGTGGCTTGAACTGCAAAGACCTTTCTAGGCCTCATCTTTAGACTGACTGATTTCAGTGTTAGGTTAGGAACATCAATACACTCACCTGATGCAGGACTGTACACCAAAATTAGTATTTGTTAACATTTCAAAAGGACATTAATTAATTAATTTTTAAAAAGTGAAAAGCACAACTCTACATAGTATCTAAAAAACAAACCAGAAAAGATCATGTGCAATAAACTTGCTGAGAAATCCACTGACAAATGGAGTTGGTGGATACAAGTGAAGGCTGAAGATCCAACTGCAGACCACCACGATGTGTTAACAGTTTCTCAGATCCACCCCAGCATAAACAACAACATTCCTACTTTTGGTACAAGGCAGAAATGTTTGTCATCCAGTGGTTACATGGACTATAAATTAATTGGATCACTTTACAGCTTTTGTTCTTTTGATGGCAGCATTTGCTGGGGATGCTTAATTTGGTTTGTCCAGAATGACAATGAACAGTTTAAGTGCATTCTGTATTTCAGGCTCTTGCCGCAGTCGATCTCACGCCGCGTGTCTGCCTTCTGAGAAAGCTTTCAGTGAAACGTTCTGCATAATTAGAGAGGGTGGGATATGCACTCAGAGAACAATTCCTTGAAATATTTCTGGCAGTGAAAGGTTTGCCTAAGGGCGGATCACCCCATTCCATGGAAAAGCCAAGGAGGGAGCGGAGCAGCAGGTCTGTGAGATGTGCAGTGCTTTGGGTACCGGCATCCTTGGATCTTCCAGGTGGCCTGGAAACACCTGCTTCTGAACGACCTTCACTGAGTGCTCTCTCTCAGCTCCCTAGTGGTGCTGATGCTCCCATGCGGCCACACACAACCACCCTTTCTCCCAAAAGGCTCCCCAGAGTCCAAGCACCACCAGCAGCAATCCTGTTACTGCTCGTGTCAGGTAACAGGGCAACCTATGGCCTTGAAGGGGGTCCTGCTGTGGGACAAGTATTCTGGGGGTGAAAGGGGAAAAAAAAGAGGGAATGTTGTTGGGGGCTTAGGAGAACCCCCAAAATGAAATCAACTGTATTAAAAGGACAGAATTTTAAAATATGACATTGATTTTTTTTTTAAAGGATGCATTATTATACTAGAAACAAGTAGTGATTTCTGTCCCATCAAAATGACTCTCTGGTGTTCCAAAAGTATTTAGATCTGTTTCTGCTTGCCCCTATGGATTTCACTTCTAACAACTTTTATGAGATTTTTTTTCAAAATAAGATGAGAAGTGTTTGGTTATATTCCAACAGGCGACAGCCAGCAGTGTAAAATTCCTCCATGCTCAGAACAGCTTCATCAGGTAGTGATTTCCATGTCATTTTAGCTGAGATAAGCTCGGATTGCTGGGGAAGGACAGCTCAGCTCCAGCTGTGCACTTCCACCCCCCTCCCTGTGCTGGCACTCATTTAGGTTCCAATTCAGTCACATTGGGGAACTGATCTCACTGAAAACTTCAAAAAAGTCTTTTTAGGTTTTATCCTGATCCTTCAGTGACTCTTGCTGATAGTAAGCATTACTGAAAGACTGCAGAACTAAGGTATTCAGCAAACCTATTTGGCATGTTTAAGCATAAGCAGAAAAGCACTCTTCTGGGTATAATACCATGGGCACAAATTTCTATTCAGTAATGCTTTACAAAGTACTTCATACTATCTTTCAAAGATGTGCATCAGTTTCACTGATTAATTTAATAGCATGACAGGTCATTTACTGCCTGGGTATGTCAATGACGTGGAAGAAAAAGGGAATTTTAGCAAAGAGAGTAAGGATGGCAGTGCTGTGGGTGACAGTACTTTGTATTCACTGGCAAGCCCCGTGTGAAGAAGCTCAGTTAAAAACGGAAATGAGGAGACACCGACCGGCTCCATCAGAAGCGTCTGCTTGGCTGCACGGCGACAGATGGCGAAGGCTGAATGGGTAATGCCATTTCCCAGCCTACTGGCCTGGCTTGTGCTCCCGAGTGTTTTACACGGTCTCGGGAAAACTGCAGCAAGCGTGTGTGATGATTTGCCACTGAGGCTTACTAAGATCTAGCTACATATTCATGACCTTTAGCCTAGCTGACTGATTTGGAGCTTTATCAAACAGCTGATTATGTGGCTTTTCCTTTTCCTGCCTATTTTTTTTAAAAATATAAATATGAATGAATTCTGCATTCTGTATCTCCCTGATTTCCTAAGAATGCCAGACATTTTCCGGTGAAGGCATTAATTAGCAAAGGCTTGTGTGACTGACGTTTTCGTCTACTGGTACTTCAGGTCTCTGCAGATGAAAATGCTGTGGTATCACGGGAAATGTGTGCTTAACTCTAACAGCAAATGGAGTACAAATCTGGTCTCCTTTGGCGTGTTTAAGCCTGCTCCTTTTCTGAACTGTTGAACAACTGCAACAAGAAGTGATATCACAGGATATAATTTTAGATTTGATTACTGTTATCTCTTATACCCACACTCATTACATTTGTAAAGCTCAGTTGGCCTGGTATTCTGAATTTCTGCTTGCAGTTAACCTTTAGTTGCAAACAGTGGGCCACAGTGATTGAACTCTCTTCATCACAGTTCTTGAAAACAGGACGTTCTTGGGCAGGAATGGAAGATGAAGTTTTCTTACTTCACACTAGCAAAATTAAAAGCGGAATATAATTTTTGCATAATGCAATGAAATAATATGAAAGGCTATGAGGGGAAATTTTATTCTGCCTCTAAAATATACACATTAGTTCAACATGATCTTACACAATTTGACAAGAGGATTTTCATTATTAATAAGATGAAATGTAAGGCTTCTAATTAAGTGGAAAACAAACCAGTGTAAACTACACTCAGAATGCACAAACCTATTAGGTTTTAAATTTAAAAATAAATCATTTATCTAAAGCCCAGCTGATTTGTTGCATGATGTTACTTGATGAGGGTTTATTTAATTTCTGCATTTTTTTCTTCCTTCTATCCTTACTATTCTTACGCCAAAACAACAGTAAGTTTCGCTTTTTGAATCCCTATGCTGAAATTTAGCTACTCAAAATGATTACCAGGTAACAAAATGCCTTAGCAAGGGTCTCATTCATTTGGGGGGACTAATTTACAAGTAAAATGAAATGTCTAATATGAGTAGAACACTAAATTAGAACTGCACTGCTGGACTGTAAAAACAAAAATACTAGAGGGAAAAAAATTACAAATTTCATCAGGAAAAATGCTAAATAGCCCTTGCCCACAGGAACCTTCAGAACCAAGTAAGTAGCACCTCCAAAGGATTTTAAATACTATCTAATGTGGAATATGTCTCATGAAGACAAAACCTTTGACAGGTAAAGTAGTATCTGCCTAAAAATTATGTAACTTGGCTCTTACTGTCCAAAGCAATTACTGTTTCACAAGAAATTAATTACCAACTATGAGCATTCCACATAATTCTGTTACTTGTAGGAAACGTGGGTGAGTGCAAGGTACCACACATGCAGCTGAAGCTGTGTAGTAACTCTTTTTTCTGTGACCTTTGAGTAGAAAATGGCTGTTTGTAATTGGTGACCAACTATCAATCTGAAGATTTTATTTCACTTATTCTGCCATGTCTTCACAGATTCTCAAATCTTCATTTTAAAGAGAGTATTTTTCATATTATCACCTGTTGACAGATCTTATATAATCTGCAGAAAGGCATTCCTGGGTTGCTATTTTTTTCCAACAGACAAGGATACCAAACGTCTTGTGACATCTTCTAGTGAATATGGTCACAAGTGCTCCGTTCAGTTTCTCAAACACCAAATATGTAGCCATCTGCATATGGAATGCCACATTATTTTTAGGTGTACAGCCCTTGGAAAATGCTAGCCTTAACAGCAGCAAGTATCATTTTATCTTATTTGCAGGAGTCCTAGGATTTGCACAGATGATGATGGTCCAGAGAGTCAGGATCATACAGCAAAGAAATGCACCCCTCTCTCCACTCTCATCTGGTAAAAGTCACTGGGCTATGCTCCTTTCATCTGCAGAAATGTGGAGAAACAATAAAAGCTTTTTATACTAAGTGTTCCCATGTTTAGGATAGGAAAAAATGCTTTAATTGTTCTAACAATTCTTTTTTAATGCATGCTAGTAGGTGTTAAAACATACATATATTCAGACACCTCCTAAAAGCTGAGCTGTCGTGAAAGTCCAGAAAGTTTTTTTTCTAATAGGTACCACAAAAATCACCAGAGGATAGTACAGAAGATCTAAGCTTGGTCACAGTAAAATTATAATTGTTACTTATGGGAAGTGTTCCTTCATGTTTAAATCAAACCTCAATTATTTCATCTATTTATTCCTTAGAAAGCAGAAGTTAAGCATAAATAAGTTAGATGAGATCTTTTCTGAGAAATACATGTGGGACAAAGAAGCAAAGAGAACCACAGATGACCCCAGAAGAAAACTGTATAAAGTCAAACAGAATGATCACCTGAGTGGGTCTTTATTTGCCAGTATACACATCATATTTGTTAGAACATTGTCACAATGCTTAATTTTAAGTTCTCTAAGCAGAAGGTTCATGACATCAACAAAGACTGTGGGGAACAGAAAGGGAATCAGGGAAACTTAGGAGATTTGTAAACAGAGCCAAAATGTGTGTAAGGGCTAGGATTACCTTGCCAAAATTAAAAAACATTTCTTCTTTAATGCAGACAGCAGTTCCAATGGTTGACGGAGCGTTACTATCTTCTGAACAGTGAAGCCTGTTTTTGTTTACAATGTAATGAATTCCAAAGGAAAGTGACAACAACAGATTTTAAAAGTGATTTTTCCTTTTTTTTCCAAATACTTTCCAGCGATTAAATTCACATGCAAAAAGCTGATTTCACGTACAGAAAATACTTTGAAATATCCAAAGTCCTCAAACTGACAAAAATACATTTCACAGAGATAGAGTAAACAAAATACAAATTCACAGCTGCAAAGTTTCAGATATGCAAAATGACTATTTTAATGTTGTGACAGATCCATGGTTTGAAAATATACTATAGCATGTTTCAATCAAACTAACCTGGGATTGAAGTTACCTGTGCTGTACAGGTAAATACAACTAAAACCAGCTGGTGGCATTCTGGCTCTCCCTAGAATAGGAATGGGATGTGTATCCTGAAAGTCCAGGGTTTTTTTACAGAAAGAGAACTGACAACATTAAACTGATCTTGCACACTGGAAACCCTCAAGGTTAATATACAGTAGCACAAAAATGATAAAAGTAGTTTTTTGCTAGGTAATAAGAAAGAAAACAAAACAACAAGTATGTGACAACACACAACTGGAGATACTGTAGATACAATGTGACACTTAATTATAAATCCCTCTGGGGACTCGGAGCCTGACACACCATGTGCAGATCTGCACATCCATTGCCAGAGCTCCTGCGCTCACCTGATGTGGACTGAAATGCCATGAAACGTATGTCTTCATCTGGATTACAATGACAGTTTCAAACAAAGTTCTCAGGCTTTAATAAGCTGCATAAACAGCTGCAAACAGTCATTTGCTCTAATTATGTTACTGTCAAAATGTAAAGAAAAAAAGGAATTTTTTGTAGGGGAATTTTAATTACTGCTTATTCAATTTAAAAAAGGAACAGAGAAGAAAAGCAGCTCAAGGAATACTGAAAATCAGTATGAATTCAGTCACAGGTATTAGTTAAGGGCACCAAGGTTCTGTACAGAAATGAGAGTATGAAAACAAAAACAAATTCAAAAGAGCACTGATACTTCACCTCTAAAACATTTAGCAAAAATGCTTTTTTTTTTTTTTTTAGGCATATAATTAGGAGCATGGTTGATAACACGACTGCAATGTACCCATTTTCTACAATCTTTGACTGATATATAAAAATAACTCTATGACTTCTGAGACAAATAGGACTTGCAAATGTAACCTATTCCCATTAAAACTGTGCTTGGTGTCTTAGATGTTTAAGGCTATACATGCATTGAAATTTAAGGAATTTCAGGTTGAAACAGTAGTTGAAAACTGTGTTATATTACAGAAGTTGTACAATGAAGGGACACTGGTAGGAAATGTACATACGATGCAGCATCAGTCTGTTTGTTCCTGTGAGACCAGCATACACCAGATAATTATTGTACAATATCAGGACTTCAGACACAGGAAAGCCAAATCTGTTCTCAAAGCAGCACACTTCAGATATAGGTATAACATGGTAAATCAAGCTAATCTGACAGCACTGACTGACTGATATTTTTGTTTGTGATAGGATTTTGATTAAAATGCACCAAGAAACACAATCCAAACACTTTGCTACTGATACAACGATGCATGTCCAGTCAGAAAAGAGGTATTTGGAATTCTCAGCTGGGAATCATATTTACAGAAGCCTATTTTAGATTTGTTAACAGAGATCCATCATATCATTTTTATCTTTAAGTAATTGCAAGTCCAAACATTATTTGTCCAAATAATTAGAAACAGACTTGGTTCTTTGGTTAACACCATGTGACTTACATCAGACACAGGAATCAATTAAGAATAAACAGCCATATGAGGAAGTTTCTTGGCCAGGGGTTGAGGTGGGGGTGAGGAAGGAAAGGGGAGAACTTTAGATTCGAAGAAATGCATTGTGTTAAACTGAACTGCCCTTTGAAACCTCCCAGACTAGGAATAATCAGTTTAAGACATCTCTTCGGTTGCAGTGACATTGCTTACACACCATAACTTCAGTGTCTCTACATATTAAGTTTTGTACAAAAGAAGGAAGGCACCGAGTGCATCGGTGACATACAGGCAGTATAAAAGTATGCAAGAAAATGCTACATACTGTATATTTCATACCTTTTAGAAATGTGGTGAATGTGTGCTATCTCTATGCAATATAATGCTTCACAAATCCAACTCCTTATAACCCAATGAAAGAATGAATTAAAATGTGAATCACATTTTAATAATCTTGCTGGTAACAGCACAATTCAATATTTGTTTTCACTAAGATCAGTTATTAGCTTATAGTCACCAGAAAAACAAGTTCAAAATCACTGAAGATCAAGGGAACTATAATCTAAAACTACACTTTGGGACAGAGCCAGCAGCCTTTACTCATGACAGATGTCCCACTAAGAATGGAGAGGAGGCTCAGTTTTACCACTGTTATTCATGTTAATAGTGCCTTTCTCTGAGACATTGCCAGGAATAGATGGAAGTGCTTACAGGGAAAGGTCCTACACAACATGAACAACATCTGGTTAAACCAGGACCTGAGTAAAAGGCAGGAGGTTCAGGCCCTTAGTCATTATATTAGCACTTTTGATTGCGTTAACAGTGATATAGCTTGCTCATAGAGCATTTAATTTTACATTGTTAAATCATCTTATACAAAAATAGGTAAGAAAGCTCTGTAAGAAAGTATATATACTATATAAGGAGAAATCTCTCCTTAAAAAAAGCAAATAAAGGGAAAAATTGAATAAAAGGTTTCACTAATTACACTTCGTCATGAAAATCACATTAAAAACATTTATCGTAAACGAAACAGTACCGAGCACTAATGAACCTTGTGGTTTACTGGAAAGGACAGCAAACTAGCTGTATAGTAAAAAAGATCATTGCTCTATCTCCTTTTTTTCTAAATATTCCCTAATACATTCAACTGCTTAGAAATTTCCTTAAAATGTCATAATAAGCCATTTGCAAAATTGACTATCAAAACTGGTTCAAAGCCCTGCTCCTTGCTTGTACTATGGCCTAGAGATTACATCTCAAAGCTATGGTAATGCTTCTAGTTAATTCTGCAAATTCATTCAAACTCGCTCTCTGGAAATGAACCCAAAGTTAAAAAGCAATCCACTTTAGACCCTCAGCATGCAATCAGCGTCCACGGGGTTTGCAAAACACAGCAAAAAAATTATATGGATACAATGGGCAAGACTCTTGTCCTCAGATACAAGAGAGAAAAGGATGACATTAATTACATCCCTGAATGTCCATGAGGTATTCTTTCAGTGGTATGGTATTACTGTTTCTGCTCTCCTGAGTAGGGCCTTTATGCCAGCTCAACCAGTAGATGTTTCCAAGGAAATGAATTAATCCTTCTTGCCACAAGGCAGCCTTGCCCTTTCTCTGGGCAGAGCTGTCTCCTGATCTTCATTCCCACAGGAGCAGTACCACCCACTTTCCTGACTCCTGGCACATTCCTCTGCATAAGGACCATGTTTCTGTATCAGTTCAGCATGAGCCTGAACAGCAAAACCTCATCCAGCATGTACCAGGCCCATCCATTACTACAGTCACACCACACAAGAACTAAAATTGCCAGCACTAATAATTGTGCCATATTCAGGTAGACGTAATATAAGCAGATACTGGTGCATAAGATTCCTGCATAGTCTGCAGAAAGGAAGAAACCCTGCTTGAATTTAAGGAGGGGCAGTGATAAGTTCTTAAGGCTAAACCAATACATGTCACTGTAGGCCAGTTGGCACTTGCCCTACTCACCCAAGGCAAATAAAAAACCCTCTACCCTCTGTAAAATACACTGGCTTAGAAGCCACACAATGTCCACGCAGACCAGCGCTGCTCTGAATGCATGAACTCCCAAAACTCACACGTCACAGTTTCTCTGAGCAGGGCCCTCCGAGGGCCACAAGGTTCCAAGATCAGAATATGAGTCACTGTTGCTGCTACTGCACAAAGCCATCTCTTATTTTAATGTTCTTGTTCGCAGATGACACCTCTTCAATGGGTGTTGGTGATTCACTGACAAGGAAATGCTCCTGTGACTTCTCCCTCAAGAACCATCAGAACAAAGTAGTCTGAATCCAGCTGTGATGTACTACAAAATCTAGCAGTTGAGTTAGAGAACAAAAAACCAGAACATTCTTGATGGTGCCTTTTAACAATAAACATTGCTGAATGTTCCACTTAAACATTTTTAATAATAAGTTTTAAAAATATTTCAAAAACTGAGGAAAAGAAGAAACAAAAATAAGATAAATATTAAATAACAAGTTTGTGACAGTATCTGGATGTTTGATTTTCTGCCTTCTTTCATAATTGAAATCATATTTGACTGTGTTGCAGGTGCCAGGCTGTACCACCCCTCTAACCTACCAATCCTATTGCTCTTCACTCTTTCAAGGTGAGGTCTGCTCTCCACTTGAAGCCCTTGGGGCTCCTCTCACTAACATTACTGGCAGGCAGGCACACACATCAGTGGGAAGATTAAAAGGATGTTTAGTTATTGAGATTTCAGCTTCAGGAGGAAGTCAGTCTGCCTTACAAGTGACAAGCCACAATTTTAAAGACTGCTATAAACAAGACAGCTTTTTTTTCCTCCAGAAAAGCATGATAAGTAGAGGGCTCAATACAACTCTGAGTTCAATGAAAAGGCATTCTGTTGTTAGTTTCAGGTTGAAACAGCTCAGGCCAAAAGGCCTCCCCTCAAACCTCATTCCCTGATCTTAACCCAGACTTTTTGTTAGAATTGGGATGTGTAAGAGTGATCTGTACTCAGTTCATGCATGAAAACATCTCCCTCAAAGAAGTTTTCTTCTGGTTTGCTATATTAAAACTGATGGTTTGCATTTCAGAAATGTTTGGGAGTTGGACAGGTCACAGAAATTTTGCACCAGTACCTTGAAGTACAGAGTGTCCCTGACCTCTAAGGTCCAGTGACTGGCACAGGCAGCTTCTCAGGGCCCTGGGGAGTTTGCAGGACTGAGACACTAGGGAGAAAAGAGAATAAATCAAGAACACAAACAGAGATTTTAGACAACAAAAGAATTGCTCCAAAGGTGTGAAAATGGAAAGGTACTGATGCTGACACTGCATCTGCCATCAAAAGTTGTTGCAAAAATTTACAGGTAAAAATATTTCCCACAGTAAATGCCATAAAATCTGTTTCCGGTATTTTTTAAATTGATAACAACGTTCAGCTCCCATAGAAGCACATACGTTCATTCCAAGGGCTCCCCAAATTTCCAAACCTAATTATTAATGATCTTAGAGGACTTTAATTTAATTTAGAAATTGTGTCATATTTCTCCCATAGCAGAGCTTACACCTTGCCTCACTTCTGCCTTTGCAGTCTGACCTCACAGTGCAGCTACAACATGGACGTCTCACATCCTGAGCAGTGAGGCAGCAGCACAAGGACCAAGCTTTGCATCTTTCCAGTGCTCCCCTGGTTCCCTGTGCCCCCTGGCTGAACGGGAGCAGCAGGATGGCTCTGCTGCCTTCCTGCCTCCACGGATGTGGGGACAGCGATGTCCTGCAGGCGCTGCACAACCTCTCCTCCTCCGGCGCAGTGATTTCATGCTTGGCTGTCCTGCCCTTCACAAGCTTGCCCTTAACAGAAAGGAACTGACCAACGTTTTCACATTTGTAACACTATAGGACGACCTAAGTGAAATGTTCTAAGCACTAAACCAAACAGATCATTTACAGACAGGATGCAATACTTTCAAGAATAGAATCTGTAAGAACGTCACTGTTCTACAATTATTTAAGGCTACACTGACAGGAGACAGATTCAATTCAAGATCTGCAATCTCTACATGGTTTGCTGGCACACAGAAAAGTAATTAATTTGATACATTTTTTCAAGTACTTACTGTACTTTTGAACAAAGGCAAACAACAAAAAGCTACGAAAAAACCACAGCCAACTCTGGGGAAAATACAAGTGCCTCTAATTTGTTACTGATACTTTGTTCTTAAGCAATTCTGTTCCGTGCTTAAGACCTAACTGAATGTACAAAACCACACAGTGTGTGCAAGCCCTTATGTAGGGTTTAAAAAACCCTCGACAGCTGAAGGCAGCTTTCAAATACAAAAGTATAGGTTTGCATAAGCAATAAGAAAAAACAAAATTACAAACAAATCAAATAATAAGAATGGGTTCTAGGAAGAAAAAACCAACATGACAGCTATTGGAACTATAATTAACTCACAAAAATCCCAAGGCAAATCCAATTATTGGTGTGACTGGTTTTGCATGGCAAATCCATATTCTACTGCCTCAAAATTAAATGTTCATTACCATTCTTTATACATTCAGTTCCTAGCCTTCATACAGTATAAATCCAGATAAACCAATTCTTCTTCTGTGAAGCACAGAGTGGTCCTGGATACTTTAGCAAAAGTCCTAGAGAGAGATTCCTCTTCCCAAATAAGCCCAACACAGAGTGCCACAAATCTCTGCTGTCTAAATTAAGATTTCAGTGCCTTAGAAATCTAAATAATGAAATGAATAGCTGGAGCAACACAACCTACAAACAGAAACCCAAGCCATGACACAGTTTAGTTTAGTTTGGTTCTGTAAGAGGTTATTTGCTGCACCTTCCAAACTGACTTCTTCATTTGTTCAGTGATGATGTTAAGTATGCTCTCCACTGGAATTACCTGACCCAGTTCTTGCTGTTCAATATTGTACATTATTTTAAATAGCAAAACCTGTACAAAGAGACAACCATCATGAGACAATTTTCAGTTTTAGGAAAGAGCGTCTAAATACCCACAAACAGAACAGATGAAACCACTTCCACATCCAATGAAAAACTGCTTTTCAACAGCTTCTACATCATTGCTTCTATTGTATGGAAAGCTGAAAGGATTGGGAAAATCTGAGCATTTTCCTTACGCATGTAAAATTAATGTTGATTTTGTATTAAATTCTACACCCAACATTACATTTCACAAACTGGACTAACAAAAATGACTGAGAGATACAACCTGCATTGTATTGCTGCAAGACTTTTCCCGTTTAAAGAGTTTTTGCATTATTTTTATTTAGTAAATAAAGCTTCTGTAAATGAAGCAGCAGCGCAATATCAGGAGAAAAAAAAAACCCAAAGGCCTGTAATAATGTTTAAATCTTTAAATCAACAAAAACTGAAAGCCTGGCTCTGCAAATAAATCCCTCAAAAGACACCAAATAAACCAAGACATAGAATTCAAAAATCCTTTAAAAAGGACTTAATGAAATTGTTAAATAGTGTGAGAATTTGAGAACCATGTGAAATATCTTTATTCCAGTATACTCACCATCACCAGTCTCGCTGTACTTGACTGTCTGTATACCCCAAAGCCAGGATTGTTCAAAGGTATTATAAACAAATTCAAGAGGAACAAATCTGTTCTAATGAGAACACTTTAGACTAACACCAATTGTCTCAACAAAATCCTACACTTGACTCTTCTACCCACGAAGTGCTAAAAGTCAGTGAGGTCTCACATTAGTAAGACATCACCATCATTTATAAGAAAAAAGAAATTGCTTGCTTTCTATACAGCAACAATTAAAACTTAAACAAAGCTTGTAATTACAGGCGAAAAGAGTATTTGAATTGGGAAGCTTTTAAAAAATATGTTTACTCAGTAATGCACAATTTCAGTAATATGAATTAGATTCAGGAGTCAATAAATTAGTATGAGTCCAGCTAAAGGCTTTGGGACAAATAGGAATCTCAGAAGCACTGATATTTCCCCAATTTTAGCGGATGCCACGAGTGTTTATCTGACGGCAAACTTTCTTGTGATACTGCAGCTTCTCAACTGCATCATTACAAAGCTGGGTTTCCCAACCTGAACATAAGCAAAACAAACTTCTATTTTGTGTGTGAAAACTCGTTCAATTGCTGGCAAATCACTTGAAAAATAACTTACTGATGTTCTCTTCTTCAAGAAGAAAGGTAAAAACTCCTGGTCTGCTCTCTACTTCCAAGAAACAGCATATGGTAATTCCTAAAACAGCTCACAAGAGACCTGAATGGATAGCTATTTCCAGCAAAGCCATAGAATTTTGCATTCATTCAGAGTAGTTCAACTGCTGCCACTTCCTTTCAACCTAACTTCCAACTGCTGACATTTTAAAGAAACCTGTATCAATTTGTTTAATGAAAATATATTTTAGTAAAGTCGTGCTCTATGAGCTTCCTACATTGGAATACATGAATACAGGAAGTGCTTTCAACAGAAAGTTACATAGTTTTACAGTACAACCTGTCTAAGGAGTTTTGGAAGGGACCAAACTGATGATCTGGTCTCTTTGGATTAGGCAGAAGTACAGGCAAGAGGGAAAAACCCAATTTTTGCCATATATAGAGCTCGTTCCTGTCACAGATTGAAGAAACATTAGTTTGATGTCAAAGTTCACCTGATGCCCAAATACTTTTCAAACCAACCACATATCAAAAAAAGAAAACTTACTTTACTAAGCTCCTAGAAAGAAACTCAGTGCAAAACAACAGAATATTTCTATTTGCTATATTATTAAGTGTTCTTTCACCAGTGGTTTGTTTTTTTGGTTTTTTTGTTTGTTTGTTTTTGCTTTACAGACCATTAACTTTTTCTCAAAGTGCAAACTATTGACCTTTAATCTGAATGCAGGCAGGTCAGAAGCTACAGTATTAAAGCAATACAAAAGGTACACAAGGAGGAGCTTACAATAATTTGGAGAACCTTGCACAAAATGTTTCTGAATTGAAAACCACAAAACAAACCCAAACAAATACAGCATCAGGTGGATGGGGAGGGGACTGCTATCGTATCTGTGTACAGCAAGGCTTCTCTGACACCAAGGAAGTTCATGACACTAGGTGAAGAGTCTACATTAAATCCCACCATTTTGCATGTTGTGCATCCTTTATGATGGAATGTTGACCACAATTTCCATTTTTTACTCCCACAACACATCTGCTGATTGTGACCAGGGACGACCATCTTCCCGGGAGAACACACTCCCTTAGAACCACTTAGACTGCACTTTCTACCGTCCATTACGATTCCAGTAAAGTATGCCATCTACAGACTTGCTGTCCTTTAGATTCCTTCATTTCAGTCCAGTGATTGAGTTCGTCTTCTCCTGAGCTGTTGAGACCTAAGGAAATCCACCCTATCATCTCTTTTCGCTTCATGCTGCGCTTATTGTACACGGAGAGTATGAGCGTCACGTCCGAGAGCTGGAACAGGGCCACCTGGAAAACGAAGGTTTCCTTGTACACGGGGTTCGGCTGCCCTCGGCGGATCGAAGTTTTGCATTTGGACATCTCCTGCCCCATGGAGTTCAGCAGTGTTAGCTTAACATATGTATCTACAAAAGAAGTCACATTGTGGAATGTCAGATACCTCGGAAAGAAAGTTTTGCAGAACGAGGTGTTTACAAGGAACAAGGATATGGTGTATACCGGGATGGCTGAACACAGCTTGGTTTAGACACACGGGAAGATGACAAGTAAACAAAATATTACAAACACACTAGCAAATGAACTAGCTCCAGTACTATGCACACGGGTTAAGTTAAAGGTATACCTCATAATCCTCTTCCCATTGACCCCTTTGTTTAGTCTAAACAGACTTACATTGCATTAACACTTAGCAAGCTCCAACTAGCCACAACACTGTAAAGCATACCACTGAAATTTCAAAGAATATGGATAAATGAAGTGGAGCATAGGCAATTAATGAAAAGGGGAAAAAAAAAAAGTCAATATGCAGTGGTGATATCAAAACAGCCAGGATAAAATGCTTAAGGATAATCTCTGCATGGATGTGGCTCTCATTTTGGGCTTTTCAGTTTTATTTATTTTGAAAACCAAAAGGTAGCAAAGTGCATTCAAAGATGAAAGCTTACACAATACAAAAAACCTATTAATTCCTAGATTCATGAAGGAATACATTTACTGCATGTTTAAAGAAAAGCAAGTTTTTGCATAATTCAAGATGATTGCTCAAAAAGTAGCTTGCACGGTGCTCTTAAGCATATACTTAAGAAGCTGATGCAAGTAATGTAGTTAGCTCACATTATGTGTTAGCATTTGGGTATAAACCTTTATTTTTAAAGCTCTATTTTCATTGGACCAAAAGCACCAAACCATGCTCCTGCAGAAGGATGTGCATTTCATGAAGTTAACTAATTTATAGGAAATTTGAAATTATATAAAACAATCTCACATTTCATTTTTATTCTTGTCTTATTCATGTTAATGGATAATACTAATTAAAGATTGAAGTTTGTTAAAAGAAACACATGGCGTATTTTCATTTTGAAGGTACACTGAAACCCCAACATCCATAATCAGAGATCAATGCAACTTTTGCATTAGAGAGTGCCAAAAAAATAACATATACTTTCATAAACTGGTATGGTAGGCAGCTGTGGATGTTTTACTGCTGGCAAGTTTTCTTTTGCATGAAAAAGACAACATCCAATTAGTTTCTATAGGAACTCACCTCGGATTATATAAACCTGTCCACCTATCAAGTGTTTTAGACAACAGAACAGTCCGTCTGACAACAGGGGGTGGAAAGCAGTAAAAGAAATAATGACCAGATGTCAATAGTTGGGTGAGAGAGGATCAAAGGTTAAAGAGGAAACACTATTCACTGGAGTGGAAGAACATGAAACCTTAGCAGCATAGATCAGAAAAAGGACTGAACAAGAGGATTGTTAGGTAAAAGTTAATGAAATGAAAATTTTGTGCAGTTTTTGTGTAATCTTTAACAAAAATTACATTGCTTACATAATGGGTTATCTTAGGACTAATAGACACTGGGTTCTAAACCACACTCCCCATAGCAAGAGTCATGCAAATGATTAAGTTATAGTAGATTGGGTAAAAATCACTCTATCCTTATCAAACCTTATGCTTTTTCATGCAAACTCCAGCATATTTAGGAAAACTGCACATAGTAATTAAACTTCATATATTAAAAGCAATAAAATGAAAAATCATTGAACTGAAAACCAAGCTGGTTTTGCCCTTAGCTTTTATAGTTACTGATATTTGATTTTAATACTTCAGTTCTTGAGTAGTGATGAACTTGGGCACAAGAATGACTCTGATGTAATCTCTAAAAATAGCTGAGGGACTTATATTTGATATTCAACGATGGGTCTCTAGAATGTAAAGATCTTGCTTGTTAAAATCCACATTTTTATGGATTTAATGTGTGTGTGCATGCATACACACACATGCATTTAATATGCAAAAGCTGATACCCTGTTTCAACTAAATTTTACGGAAAACTGAGAAGCATCTTTTTCTCAGACAAAATATTAACTGTCACACAGAGAAACAAAGAAGACACATCCACTGTTACTGCCTGCAGGATTTGGCCTATTTGCCTGTACTCAATTGCTAAATGAGTTACTATGTAACATATAAACATGCAGCAGGGGAGCATGTACTAGAGCAAGAAGTAGAAATTTAGTATTCAGTTCCTGTTTGCTGCAGAAGCACTTCACAAAAATTCATCGGTTCACAACCCCTAGACTACAGAAATGTGGGAAAGAGTAATTGTTTCCATTTCTATCACAGTTCTTCAATACATGAATGAAAACTCAACTGCTCATGTACTTTGCAGCTCTTCTCAGGATTTTGGACCCCTGATAACCCAAACAACAAATGTGACCAGGATATTTCTTCTTCCTCTTCTTCTTCTTCTTCTTCTTCTTCTTCTTCATCATCATCATCATCATCATCATCATCATCATCATCATCATCATCCCTACGGGCCTTAGTTTTCATGTTGTGGAAATGACAGCACAGATTGAGGCTGGCAGATGTCCACGATGCACTCAGCAGGGAGTTAGGATATGGCAGTGGCATTGACCTGGGTCCAGGAGTTTAAAAGAAGGTGCCACCACTGCTGGGGGGCAGGGGAGGGGGATGACACAAAACAGCCCAAAAGGGAAATCTGGATTCCATAATACTCTGTGCATGGTCTTATCAGACCCAGAAAGTTCATTAGTTTCCAGCTTTCTAGAAACAACAGAACTCTGAACCCACATTTGCCTAAACAGAATTGGACTATTGTTATTATGAATATCAAATCTTCCCCCTAACCTTCACAGGGGATGACAAAAGGTAGCATGGAAGATCTTCCCTCCAAAAAGGTTAGACAGAACATGGTATTACAGGGCTACATGCCATGTTCTATGCTCCTTTCTTGCAATCTGAAACAGATTTTTGACCCCAGAGAGACACACAACTGTTAGCTACACAGCATGGGCCCACTGAGCACATTTTGGCAATTAACATACTAGGGAATGAACATCTCTGTTTTCAAAATAAGTACTGAGCCCGTCCTAACTTGCATATTTTGAATGTTAAATAAAAACTGGCTATCTCTGAGAGTCCAGAAAGATAAGCATCTGGTTTTGCTTTAAGAGAACACATGGTCTCTTCTCTCCCTTTCATGTCTTCCCACACCCCAGTCTCTTTGGAGCTCTTTGGCTTTCCTCATCTCTTTCTATACTTTGTCTCCTAAATAGGTGACTCTAGGGCAGCTACCTAATTATATAAAAGTATTAGACATTAGTTTATCACCTTCCTTCTCTAGCCATGTTAACAAAGTCTGGCTCCATCAGTGTGAAAAGTATAGAGAAAGCAAAGCAGAGTAAGGTGAGCCAATTAATGAATAGAATAAACACGGGTCAAGAAAATGGGAAAGAAGAGAGAGCATCAGTATCAGTCTGGCTTACTGCCTAAACTCTGAAGACAAAGTGAGAAGTGCAAACCATTTACAAAATGTTGGCAGCCTAATACATAATCCAGTAGCAGATAATCTGCTAGTGCCATACTAATCTGGGACTTAAAAAACACGAAGAGTAGCTAAAACCTGAGCCTCCAGACAAAACCAAAAGGAACAGGTAGGTATTTCTTATTAACACTTACATAAATCAGACACACCACCTTAAAAAACAATAAAAAATACCTTTTTAAGAAGTTCATTACTGAACTTTCTCAAGCTATGTCAAAGAGCTAGAGACAGTAATAACGCTCCCTCCATTCTGTCTGGCTCCAGTTACGAAGTATATGAAGTTCACAAATATTTCAGACAAATGTATTTTTGAACAAATGCTTGAAGACACATTTCAAGTCTTTTCTGATGGTGAACATTCCTCCTGTACAGTAAATATGCCAAAGGCCTCAAGTGGTTTCTCCTTGTCTTCACTGACATTCCCAAGTCACATATATTACCACATACATACAGGCACATAAGCAATTAAAAGACTGCAATATCAACCCCTCTAGGAACAGCAATAACTGTTCAGAATGTTTATATTAATATTAACTGGCATGTACTTTCTCTTTAAACACTGACTTTTTATTCTTGGCCTGTGATGTGAGGCATTAGTAATTTAGCAATTAATCATTATGATAAAGGTAATTTATTAGTCAGTCATCATGAAAAATTAAAACAGGCTTGTCAACTTACAATTAATATTTTGAATTTTAGATTTTTGCTATTTCCCAACAGACTAGAAATATAAAACATGAAACAGATTAGTTGATGATTGCTCTATTTCATTTTGATTGGGTAAGACTAAGTGATAGGATTGAAGTCCTTGCTACCGAGAGCCCCACCAGTAGAGAAGCATTAGGATGAAAAAAGATTTTCACTCACTGGGTGGTCTGTTCGCTGCCAAGTTTTTGAAGTGGCTGCCTTTTATCACTTCTGCTGATAATCTTCCAGTTGTAGCATTATAAAGGAGGCCAATGAGGATTTCTGGAGCTGAGCCATGTACCAGAGACTGACAAGAGGAGGTACTTTCACTGCAGGACACTTCTGACATGCTCATTTGAGAGTCACAACCCTATAAAACAGATAAAAAGTTCTGTGTGTCTTACGGAATGATGTTACTGGGAAGTCGATTTTTAGAATAATGCATAGAAAATTCTGAAAGCAACTTAGTGACAACAACAGAAGTTCCATTCAATCGCCCAATATGAAATGTACGTTCTTAATAGATACTTAATTTGCACATGTTACAGGTAACAGTAAAGTGGTCTGAAATTAAAACAATTCTTAAGTGCTTCTACTGCTTCATGATTAAGGAGAAATAACAGCAAAAAATTAAGAACAGCCTTTATGGTCCCTACTTACTTCAATTGCTAAGGTAAGACTTGTAACATAATTTGTCAGCATCCTGGAAAACATTAAACCTTGGATCCTTTACTTTCCAAAAATGGAAAACACCAGTAGAACCCCGAAGATAATAAAATGCAGAAAATTCTTATTCATCCTTTGTAAAGGTTATTCTCTAGACTGAGAATTTATGAGTAGCGAAAAAACAGAACACATGCAATTAGAAAAATGCGCTCTGTCTAGAATAAATTAGCTTACAAGAAATTTAATTGATCCAGGGATACAAAACTGCAATAATCCCTTTGTCTTGGGTGGGAAAGGAAGAATGCCATCCAAAGCTCAGGAAGCAATGCTTTAATTTCCACCCTGAAAGCTTCCAAAAAATTCAGATCTCTTATGCATTCTCACTACATCACATCTTTAAAGGGAGATTCTATTACTAATTTTTATCATTTTAACTCCTCATTATTTGCCTTAAAAATAGGAAAAAAATATACTTTCTTTTTGCTGCCACGCTTATCACACCATGGTTGTTCCTATTTTCATTTGCACTGGCACATAAGAGTGGTACCACAGAACACAAAAAACTGTGTGGAATGTAGCCAATGGAATGGCAATGTGCTTGGTTGCCAAGAAGGGACTTTTGAATTATCAGCACATCCCTTTATGATTCTCTCAGAAAAAGATGTAAATTGGGTCCGCAGATTTTTCCAATATGGCTTGACTCATTTGGGAACCTGGCATCACTCTTTCAAGGAGTCATGATGATTTTGTGAAGCTGATTCTTCCAGATTCCAAATGTCTCTATCATTTCCAGCAACAGCTGACATGGGCATAAGATCAGACCTAAAACCTAAATACCAAATCCTCATCAAGAAAAATGTTAACTTTATAAGCAAGTAACTTCAGCTGATATATAAAGCCCACATGCATCATGGAACCTCAAATTACAGAAGACATGATACCTACAATAATATCCTCCTATTGACATTTTAACTAACTCTTTTCAACAGAACATTTCCCAAAAGTCTAGCAGCAGTTTCAAATAGCAATCCAGTTCCTCATTAATAAACATTCACTGTTGTTAGCAAATGTATTCTTACTACTGAAGAAGGACTTCAACAAACTTCTCTGACTTCCCTCTCCCAAGCTGCAAATTCAGAATTTTAAATCTTTGGTTATTTCTCCAAAAGCTCTTTATTCAATGCCAAGAATAAATTTCAAACTGCTTGCAAATTGTTAATTGCTGAAAATTAATTCCAAGTATACATTCATTCTCTGATTCTTGTCATTCATAGAACAGGAAATTTTTGATTCCTAACTTCAACAGAAGAAACAAAATGGAAAGTTTAAAAGAAAGATGACTTGATTCAGCAGTCACAGCATACATTGCACACTTGAAAGTCTCAGTCTGTCACAACTCCAGCTATTACTTAAGTTTTCTGGTCTTTTAAAACTGCAACACATTATCCCTATGGTGCTTATTCCCCTTATTATTTTCTTGAGCCAGGAATTTTAGCACAGTCCACCTGACACTGTTCAAATCTTAGGTCTCAAATTTGATCGAGATCATGCTGCAAGCCCACAAAAAAGATGTAAGACAAAGCAGGCAGCTGAGTAACAGTGCCCCCAAATCCTCAAAGGCCTTTGACATGCTGAGAGAAGGTGATGATAGCACCTTTTCCTAATTAGGATTTATTTGTACAGTTTACTGATGTCCTTAGAGGGACTTAGAAATCAGTTTATGACAGAATTAAACTCACTACAATGGGTATCAGAGTAAGGTTTAGCCTTACCCTGATAGAAATAGTGAATAGTAAATGAATGATGACTGGGTGGGAATGAGTCCGGAAGAACCAGGAAAGGGAAGACAAGTAGCTTCTCTGTGGTATCACAGAGGAGGAAAACAACTGGAAAATTCAATGTGTGGTATTACAAAGTTACATAAGCATGGGCTAGAAATACCATTCCTTTACAGCAGAATCCTGAGTGGACAGGAGGACAAGACTGCCTTTGTCAAGACCAGGCAAAAGTACCTCACCAGCTGACTGGTGGGTTGAGAAGACCAAGATGATGCTTCAGAACTCTAAGTAGATGGAAATGCAACTAAATGACTGTACCTTAGAAGTGGTGCACAGAAAGAACTGGTAGATGTAAACTAGATAAAAATCTGGAGAGTCTAACTTAAAGGTTCTGCTACAATGTTTCCTAAACTAAAATATTTTTGCAGGTTTGAGGAAAAAGAATGGTGTTTAATCCGTATAGTATAATAAATTTATCAATCTCCTTCCAACAAAATACTGTGGGGACATAGACAAGACATTAAAATAAAGCAATCAAATTCATTGAAGGAAAAATCTAAATAGTGTTTTGTTTTCCCTTTCACTCTAAAAAAAAAACAACTTAAATTAATTTTGTTTCATGCTGACCCAAATGTATTAAAAAAAAATACTCTGCTTTTCAGTTATGAACTGGAAAATCCTAATATAAGAGAAAGTTAAGTGTAAAGAAGGAAAATGAAGAAGATTAGAAGACAGAATGATATTCCTGGGTAAAAAAAAGATTAAACAACATAAACCAAAGTATACTTTCTGTGGCTATAATAAGGGAGAAAACAGAGGATTTGGGGACAAGTATGTAAAAGATCAGAGGAAAAGGGGAGGGCAAGGTTACATTTTGTTCATTTTCTTTTGAAAGAAAACAGAAAAATTTTATGAGGAAGAGAAGAAGAAACTGGAATCAGGGATGGTAAAAGACAGCTGAGATCACCTGGGCTCAGATCAACAGCTGAAGAAAGACTTTCCATTGCAGGACAAAGTTAAAAGCAGAGATACTGAGTATTATTAGATACCTTCTTAAAAGTATTTTCTCCAGCACAGAGTTTACTGTTCACATTGTGGAAATCCATTAGCTGTTTTAAGGAAGATATTCCATGATAATGACATCTGCGGATAAATAACCTGACTTTGTGCTAAGTCATCTGCTGCACTAGAACTGGATATAATAGCTTTATTAGAGTTTCTGTTTAGAAGGTTTTTCTGTTTACACAAGTCAGAATTCTAGAAGAGCGTTGACAAACTCATCATGAAAAAAGCCAGCCAAGAAGTTACACTTTTACCTGCTCAAAATACAAGCTCCACAATCAAGTGCCAAATTATAAAATATTAACACCAAAATTGCTCGTTGGTACAACATGAATATAGATGGAGCTCCAACGACAACATTTCAGTGAGACCAGATGCTTTTCATCTCCATGCAGGTCTGCATTCAATCTGTCTGTAAAGCTATCTGTAGCCCACTTTGATATTGTTGCTTCCCTGTGGGAAACTTATGATTCAGACCAAAAGTTACTATTTGTTTGAAATAATGTCTATGTAAGTTTATTTTCATAACTCTTCCCGCTCGTCCTCTATAAACACTGTGTGTAATTTAACAAGCAAGGCAAAGAAGGACTAAGGTTCTGTAAGAGCAAAGGCTTTTCAAGGTCAGTGAAGCAGCAGAAGAGCATAGTAAGAACTGTGACGAAACCTTGTATGTGGATTTTTAAGAACTTAGATGAACTGTCAGTGTTACTGATCTGCCCACAGTGCAAGAAACTGTCTCTTGAGGTTGTCTCCAGGATATTAATACTAAATCCTGAACCCTTCTTTGTCAATTTAGCCATAAACACATTACTAACAGTATGCATTGCGAAAGAAATAGTGAAGTCCATTCCAAATATTTGGTTCAAATATATGTCTTACTGCGGTAAATAAAAAATGTTCAGCTCTTCAACTTTGTAACAGAGAGCTGCGTGCAAAGGACCTAAACCTTTCCCATATATACCACAGGATAATACTTTGTAATAAAGTTAGCCTGATTTTATTTGATCACCACTTACAAGAATTGATGCTTTCCACTGGATTGTAAAAGTAATACATGTCAGATTCTACAAAAATTTAATTACTAATTCTCCAAACTATTGTCCTTGATGACTTCTTTGCATATATTATCTAGGGAAGAAACATTACTTCTTAAGAAATACATAATAAAAACATTGCCACTAAGCAGCCTTTGTGTTTTCTATGTTCCCACTGTACAAAAGTTGGAAATCAAAAAAAAGAACACTCTTTTTTTCCCCTCATGCCAATGGATATGAACACACAGAATGCATCATGTGAGACTTCAACCCCTGAGAAGCATTTTCAATAGTGTTTTTCTCTGCCCTCTTACAACATAGGGAATCATCTACTCGCATCCACGGTAATGTATGTAAAATGTATTTATTTTTCTTCCTTCCCCACAATTCCATGGAAACACAGTATTTGTTACTTACATATTCATCTCCTACTGTTATTTTTCTATACCCTGAAATTCTGCTTATAAATTCTGCTCTTAAGCCAATTGGAGTTAATGACAGGGAATAATGTGGCCATGCTCTGAAGGCAGTGAAAAGTTCATTTTCCTCAAGGCACAGGTTAAAATCACATCTCTGTAGGCTTAGGAAACAAGAGCATCTGATTCTTTTGGCTTTTCAAAATATACACAGAAAAGATGAAACCTTGCTGACAATCCTTCAGCAACAAAAATCTGATTCACAGCATGTTACTTGTCAAAATGTCTCTCTCCAATTTTAAATGTTAATGTTATACTACTAATCTCTTAAAGAACTTTTTTGCACATTCCTCTTTCTACTTCTGGATCAATACAACCGAGAGGTTAGGGAAAAAAAATTCAATCCTGGTAGGCAAAGGAGGGCCCTCAATCCAGGTTTCCAAGAGTTTTTAGATAAAAGCATTCATCTCTCTCAGTCACCACCCCAGTGCTGAACCCTGAAGCTCCTGTTGCCCTCTGAGCTTGTGGAGGTGAGGAGAGCACCCAAGCCCCAGACAGGCTCCAGACCAGAGGAGAAAACCAAACCTAGGGCTCCCCATCCTTCAGTAGTGCCTCATTCTGGCTTCAGCACCAGATATTTTACAAAAACATGTTTCAAAGCTCAAATACTGTCGAAAAAATATCCAGATCATTCCTGGGAAAGAGAACTTAAACCACCTGATGAACACAGCCCTGAAAACAGAGGGATGTGAAATAATTAGGAATGTGAAAATTTAAAGCCAGCTGTCTTGTACTGTAAAATTAGGAGAACACATAGTTATCAGCATTTTGGTTTAAATTTATAACCTAAACTTGCCAACACTGAAACATATAGTTTTAAGCATCTCACAAAGATTCAAGTTTAGGAAAGCATCATTATCTATGACAGGTAATTATTTGGGGTTTTTTTTGCTTAATAGCTTCCTTGAAGCATGTTCCAATTAAGTATAATGTGCATTTTTATTCATATACTTAACACTTTACAGCATTACTAAGTCAACTTAAATCACAAACATGAAACTAAGTAGTCTAATAATCTTTCCATTATGCAACTTGATCTTAGGAATAAAAACATTTATTTTGGGTAGAATGGCATGATTTAAAAATTACCGGTACTTCCTAGTCAAAAATTCCAATTTTAGCAAATAATTCCACTCAACATCAATGGTATTCACATCAAATATGGATTGTTTTGATTATTAAAATACTATTAATGTAGTTGAAAATCAGATTATCTGAAATTATAATATTCCCCTTGCTCATCAAAAGCTTCTGTTCTACCCTATTTTTTACTCTCAAGAGAAAAAACTACTGGATGCAGAATTCTAAAAACCACATTGTTTTCACACAGATGGAACACTGAAAAATTGAGATCAAATTAAAATTCTTTGATTCACTAGATTCAAAGGACTAAAACCTTAAAAATTGTATGCACAGCTTTAATTTACCATAGACACTATAACAAATTTCCTAAGATACATTATGATAGTACATAAATTTCCATTTCAAATAATTTGAAACTAATTAGTTTAAATAAAAACTAAAACCTTTGTGAACCTAATAAGAATACTGTATTGATAAAGAAAGTCTTGGTTTCAAATTTAAAGATACAATAGTTCCTAACTAAAATAACTAACTAAATAACCAAATAAAAAATGTAACTAAATAAAATTAACATTTTCTTAATAATGGTAAATCAACACTCAACTTTTCTGAAAGATTTTGAACAAGTTCACAGAGAGATTTCTGTGTTGTTTTTCCTGTTTCATGAGAATTTGCTATTAGTACTTTGTGCCTAAGATTTTTTTATATTATCAGCTCTGCAGAACAAACATTACTTTTCTACTGAAAGGGAAACATTTTAAGTTTTCTGTAACTTCTACTAATCTGTGTTGAAATTACACCTTTGCCAGATGACAAAAGGTCACCTAGTTGTTTCACAGACCTAATGGGCTTGAAATTTGCAGAGCAAACCCAAGCAGCAATGGAGGCATTTGGAAATGAACCTACAGTGGAATTTACAGCATTTGCAAAAGTAGTGTTTTTACACTGCCGAATTCTAGCAGCTTTTTATACAGCCATGGGCCAGGGGAGGAAAAGAGGCTTTTTATTATAGAATTCTGTTTTCTGAGATAAGACAGGTAGCATAAAGAAACATTCAAGCACTAAAAGCTGTT
Organism: Daphoenositta chrysoptera; assembly: GCA_013397915.1. Lineage (NCBI taxonomy): Eukaryota > Metazoa > Chordata > Aves > Passeriformes > Daphoenositta > Daphoenositta chrysoptera. Next base: position 3,256,392 of record VZRO01003478.1, read on the forward strand.
AGATATTTGTGTTAGCAATTTAGGTAAGAACATCTGACACAAAATGCAGACATTTTACCTGCATTCCTGATGAAGCTATGCTAACAGCTCCCACACCGATCCACTCATACCTCCCCCTCTCTTTACTCCCTGTCAAATATGTAACAGCATGGAGATGTTGCTGTGGGACAGCTTCCAAGACCACAGACTTCTTTAAATGACAATGCTCTGTCCAGCTGGATTTGGTCTATGCTTACTGGGGAGATCAATGGCAAATAATTTCATTTTTCTCTTGATTACACCCTTTCAGTCTGGGAAAAGAGAACGATTCAGCCATCAAACAGTAAGCACAATTTATGAGTAGTCAATCTATGGAATAGCATTTGATTGCATAAACATACATGCAATTATTTTTCACAATGAACAAACCCATACCATTAACTGTACATTTAAAATGTATTTGTCAGGTAAACTCTTTGTGATTCACAATTGCTAGTGGTGCCCTTTTGATTTGCCCAGGTCACGTTTAATCTCACGATCAGAGGACCATCAGGTGTTTCCAGTCGGAAGGGATCTGCTTCAGTTCTTAGAGCTATCCTACATACCAAAAAGAAAGGGAACAGATAAGCTGGATTCTCCTGGGGCCAGCTGACAGCTGATTAAGCCCAACAGAAAGACAGGAGCTGTGAAAGATTCAGCTCAAGGTCAAATGATACGAAGGGCAAACCTGACAAGAGGCTGACACACTATGACTAAAAGGATCCCTTGCTAAAGGCACCCTATGAACAGAAATGCTTATCTGATACCAAATACAGGCTGCTTGAATATATAAAAGAAGTGGTTACCTGAAGATCCTCAAGTCTGAAATGATGAATGCTAATGAAGAAGATTTATGTTATGCTGCAAAGCCCACCAGAGTAATAAGAAGAATCATCCAGGAAATAAATCAAAAACTAATTCAAAAGTTCCACAACCATGTACGTTATGAATTTGCAGACTAGGTGACTTCATGTGTTTGTGAAAAATCTCTGATCAGGACTTCCCTCAATGGAAATAAAGGAAGGAAAATGGTGCACGTGTTTTTGCAGAAGGGTGCTCAAACCTGCAAACAGAACTGATTCTGTGTTTTGACCTTTTCTAGTTTTCTTGAAAGAACAGTAACAGATGTGAGATACTTGTGTGTACATATTAACGCAAACAAGAAGAATCAAAATTATAAGAAAACAAAATATTTGGGAAATTCAGCATCTAGAAAGTAAAAAGAAATTTCATTTGGATTGATAAGTTAAAGAATGTACCTCCACTGAAAGAGCTGCTTGAGGAAGGTTTAAGCAGCAGCTCATAGTCTTCAAAAGTGGAAATTTCATACGAGGGACACCTTGATAATCTTTACTTTTAACTTCTAAAAACTCACTTCTGGGAAATTTACAGTATGATTATTTTCCTTACTGCTCTTAGAAATCACAATCCAGGCTGGGAGACCATACTTTTACTGCAGAGAATGATAGTCTCAGAATCTCACAGTTACCTCACTTTTTTAGCTTTACATATTGTTAAGGTTTCTCTATTTAATTTTTTTAAAGATGACCAAAACTAGACATAGAACTCTAGACAATATGTTTGCCACTGATGGACTGGCTTTTCTGACTAAGTAAGAGTAGTGCTCAAGAGGATTACTTTAAATTAATCTACAACAGTCATTCACAGCCTGTCATTTGACTGGAGGCACTTTAGAGACTGAAAAGCATCATCATACACTCAAAATAGTAATACCATGTCTGAAACACAGCTTCCATCATTTGCAGGTATCAGAGATTGCAGGGACCAAAGTGAGTAAGTAACTTCTATGAAGAAACTCATTGATTAAAGGCAAAGCATACCTGTTTTTAAATTGTTATTTTACCCTGTGTGACCACATGATGATTTTGAAAACCAGATGAAATTCTTTACATTGCTGACTTCAAAAAATTCTCTCAGTATCCTACATTCAGGGTTATAGTAATAGACCTAGTTACCCATGTAGGAACTTGCTTCCCATTTGTGTATCAGCACGGGAGTTGTAAGTAAATTTTTTTACCCCTAGGCACAACACCAAGAAGAAAATGGCTGCTGCTTGCTGATGCTGTAATGAAATGTTATGTAAGCAGCCAAACACAGGGAGAATGCTTTGTTTGCCAAGTACTGTCAAGTTCTCCTGCAGCCTCACTAACATTATCACCATTTTCCAATCACCTAATAACTTTCTTCAAAGAAACTGCAGGACACATCTTTCTTCCTGTGTCAAAGGATCAATTCTGATTTCCTGTGTATTACTACCACCAACTCAGATGAATTGAGTAAGTTATTCCTGAGATAAAATGTGCTCAGGGTTTAAACGTAACTGCCCCTTACTTAGATGGATCTAATTTATACAAGCTAACCGAAAGAATTTATACATCATCACATGGGTACTCTTTGTTTTAGGTAGAATTCCAGTTAAAATACTAAGAACAAAATATTTTGTCTTTTTTTTTTCTTCCCTAGACAAGTCTTAGTAATTTTTTTTATTAGCAGCTCAACGTATCATACTGGTATTTAATAAAGCTCTGTTTATACATACGAATTTTAGCATTTAGCCCTCCAAATACAATCCTGGATAGATCATGCCATAAAAAACACAGTAATAAAGTCACTAGTAGTGACTCTTATACTTTAAGAGTTTGCACAAAACCTGACAGCTTGACTCTATAATGGACAAGAATTCCCAAAAAAGACATGCCACTCTGAAAGCCTTTATTCCTGCGAAGTTTATGAGCTGATAAACAGTACAAGGAATACTGAAGATATGCCACACATGAAGGGCAACATGAAATAAATGCCTTAAGCACAGTGCATAAGCCAGTGTACTCTAGATGATTAACCATTCTCCTCATAGTGGAGAGAGTGCACGAGTGCGTGCGTACATAAATGCCTTCACTCAAAAAAACTAATTAAAATAATTATCCAGACACTCTGGATATTTATAGTAAAGATGTACAAAATAATCTTTTAAACACCTATGATTGCCTACACCATCCGTTCTTTGTTATGGGGATCACACTGGATGTTCAAGGTGTTAGAAATGGGGAATGCCATAGAAAGAAAGAAAAACAAATTGAATTCTTCCCAGTAAACACCTTGTAATTTGATGACACATAAGGAATGATTACTAGATTTGCTTAGCAGCAAGAGGTATGTTTTGGTCACTCAAATAGTACTTCCCAAATAAATCACAAAATACAAACCATCATTGGTTGTTGTTATTCTACACCAAAGAGCAACCTACGGAATGGTGAAGTGGATTACACGTGTTTCTTTGATCTTTTCCAAACAGATTTCACTCAATAAACTGCTTATATGTTTTTATAATCACATCATACCAGAGGCTGTTTTTCACTGTCAGGAAAATTTCTGTGGGTGAGAAGAATGAAGAGTAACTAAAAACAGGTCCACAGGGATTTCCTGAAGAGAAATACACAGCTTTTCTAAACTTCAAGATGGGTGAAGAAAAATTCATCTTCCACTGCACCAAAGGGAAAATTTCTCTGAAAGCATCAACCAGTATCTTCCAACAGAAACTATACTCTGACAAAACCACAATGTACCTGCTAAAACCACACCTCTGCTATTAAACAATTGATGCAATGGACAATTTCTATTAAATCTGGAAGGGACACAGTCTCAGATAACAGTGACAACTGCATTCTGCCCAACTCATATTGGTCTCACCGCTTCCTCCTCATTCAAACATACACTGAACTTGGGAGGAAACGTGTGATAAATAAGGGGGCTGAGGAGGAATTCCCTGTTACGTGGGAGAACTGCAGCAACAGAGGACTGTTAAAGACAAATGGCAGTGGGAGTGGGGATAATAGCTGCTAATGCAAAACATTATACACAATGTGGCAAAGACAGAAAAGGGGTGAAATCTTAGGTGAAAACGGTATTTTGTGACTATATTTGTAAATTTGAAGCCGTGTGTAGCTTTGAAAGCTATTTAAGGAACATACTAGTATCACGTCCTCAGCACATCATGCACTTGTTCACATTTTAGCAAAAACCAGAGACTTGCAGGCCCCACTCATGTCAGCATGCCACTGTTTGAAAGGCACAGAACTTGCTGATCTACCTTTAGCCAGATTCCCTTGTGCACAGCTTTAAGGTACCACTGAAAAAATACAGAACTTCACAGGATACAAACTGTTCTTATACAATCAGAAGGCATTTGATTAGCTAATAAAATACATTAATATAATATCAGGCACAGACAGAAGGGAATAAAATACATTTCTGCAGAAGAGATTAGCATAGATATTTCAATGGATTAGGAAGTTTCAGTGACAGAAGGTATATTTAATATACAAAATCCATATAATGAGAAGCAGTTGAAAAAATAGGACAACTGCCATGTGTCCAAGAAATTTCTTCATAAAAAGCTGTCACATATAAACACTTCTCAGCAACAAAACCCTCTGCAACTGAACAAGGCAAATTTAATTCTGAAGGTACAATGTGTCTCATCATGGATCTTATAATTACTAATATCCTTGAGCAACTGGATATCTCCAAATTCAAACAGCACTTACCTTCTCCTGTTAAATAACTCCTGCCTGACATTTGTGATTAGTTGTACATAAAGACTGCTGGTTTATTCTAGCAAAAGGACAGTTGAAAAGGAATACGATCAATGTGTATAAATATACCCAGAGGCAAACACCTGAGAAGGGTAGGAACTAATTAAGCTCAAGGCTGATGCTGGCACAACAACAAATGGTAATAACTTGGCCATGAAGAAATTCAGGTTGCAAACAAAACAATCTGATGTTTTCAGAGGAAAATTCACAATTTTGTGATCAAGATGACCCGGCTGTTTTGAGTAACCAGGGCTTGAGCTCAACAACCCAAGGTTGCCCCCCACTTCCAGTCATGCATCCTAAAAACACAATTAATTTTAACACCCTTGCAAAACAAATAGATGTTAAATCCTGTAATAAATTTGCTCAGTGAAACAATATTTTATGGGCTATAAATGGTAAGATAAAAATACCTATAAACTTGGAAGTGAATTAATTCCCAAAGGTTTACAAACTGATTTGCGTAGTTCCAGAAGACCGTGGATACTCATTCAAGCTATCAAGACTCTGAAGGATCCTTTCCAGCAAGGTAGAGCTGCTTAAATCCTGTTACAACAACAAACTTTGGAAGATCCCTTCACTTTCTACCAATATTCCTTATTCTTGTTCCAACCCCCAAAAACTGAGGAGTGAAAAATGCTGACACACCATGCCTCACCATAACAGAAAATAAGTAACAACCTTATCATCTTTGATGCCTCATGGAATTTGTTTTCACTGTGCCTATCACAAAAACTCAGGAAAATAATACTGAAAAATAACCAGTGCACATGTGAGATACACCAATTAATCAAAAGCCTGGCCCCTCCACTGCCCTCTTTCACTGACTTGGGTAAATTTTATACACAAACCTATTGAAAACACACAAATTAGGTAAGCACCTTTAGAATATTCAATGTTTTGTGTCATGGGGTGCTTTTTCCAAGCTGTGAAACTAGCAAACTCTTTGCTAAGAAAGTTTGCTCTATAGAGGCAAACCATTCCATCCTTAAATTAGACTGATTTGTGCTTCTTAAGGAACCGTGAGAAATCTGCTCTATTGTGAGTTGATTCTCCATCAGATCCATGATTTAACCTCAGCTTTTACTAATAAATGTATTTTTAGTCATTAAATACTACAGCCTTTTAGTTTGAGTCTTTGGAAATACTCATGTTCAACAGAAATGCCATTTCAATTGATCCAAACTTTTTTTCAAGACACAGAAAAAATTAATTGCTCTGCTTCACCTAAAAAAATATTTTCCCTTCTTTCCCTTCTCCTTTTCTTTTTCTTTTATTGATTGTTTAAAAAAACACCCACAAAACACATACAATGTCCAAGTATGGATGTCCTTTATAATCATCAATTTTTTCCCCAAAAGGTCTCTAATATAGCACACATGCAACTCTTAAGCAAGGAGAAAACAGAAATCAATTATTTCCAAGGTTCTAATGTGAAGTTATTAAAAATGGCTTTATACTGTCAAAATTGCTCTTTCCTATCTTTCTTTCTTTAAAGGAAAATACCTATTTGCAACCAAGACTTAATTGCAACAGATGGAGGACATTTGCTAATGTAGCTTTTTTTTTTTTTTTCACTCTGGTGTGTTTTTCCTTTTAAATTGAAGTGCTGCAGGTGGTAAAGAAAAGACTATACTATTACATACATATACTTACATATATCTATATGCATGTATATGTGCATTCACCACTATATCCCTATTTATGGACTGGAAATTTCTAAGTAATTAAAAGGAAAAATATGGGCAGCTTTTGCAGGTGGAAAGTGAATGTACTTACAGAAGCTCTAAGAAAATTATCATTGTGCTAATGCAGTGCTATGACTGTTCAAAAAACTGAGTGGATGTGATGACTCTATAAATATACACATTATTCTTACAGAATTCAGGACACTGTATCTCACTGCATTCTTATTCTGCCTCATTTAATACTTACAGGCAGACTGTAAGAAGGTTCCAGTATCACTGGCACTGACATCTTCCCCTGAAGATTCAATTTTGTTAAGTAAAAAATCTTTTCTCCCACAATCCTCTCTTTTTTCATGCGCCGTACACTGTACAGTCGAAAGCGAACTGCATAATTCCCAATCATCTCAGACTCGACGTGATTAAATTTGAATGTCTCTGTGAAGACAGGGCACGGTCCCCGCTGGATGCTGGTTTTTGCTCTCTGCTTCTTTATAGGGAGAAGAACTAGGTGTACTTGCCACGAGCTTCCACCTGTCCTGCTGTATGTTGGAATGTCTGTGACAGCTGTCACTGTCACCAAAAGCTTCTGTTCCTGTGAGTCATAGTCAAAAGTCACATCCAGTGTGCCATATTTAGCTACTGGCTCAGGATCAAAAGGTTTAGGAAGCTGTGAAGATGATCCTCGAGCTGACATATCCTGAAGAAGAAGAAGGAGAAAAAAAAAAAGGCAATTATTTATTTATTTATTTATTGTATTCTATTATTAAATCTAGCATGGAAGTATATGGTTTACTCTAGACAATATGAAGGCACTCTGATCTTTTTGTTCATTTCAAAACAAGGTTATTAAGCACTGAAAGCCAAAGGAGATGACTGGAAGTCAAGATAAAAATCAAGACTTTACCTGGCCAATACCACCAAAAGCCAATCAGTCTGAGCTCACATTGAATTACTCACATTGAATGACCACTTCTTCTGTGCCCCACACGTTAAAAAGTATATACATTTGTTACAAGATAAAACTACCTTATTTCAGTGTCAGTATACAGATATTTTGAAGTTAACGTATCACATTGCTTGAAGAGACAGCTAATGATTGAGAGCACAGTGAGATGCCTGCAAAGAATGCACAAATTACAAACTTACTTGCACATGCAGCTCCTGTTGCAGTCCACAAGAGTGATATGAATATGCCAAAAAATACCATAGAAACATAGAATCACAGCACAGTTTGGCTTGGAAGGGACCTTAAAGATCTTTTAGTTCCAACCCCTCTGCTATGGCCAAGGACATCACTATAATGGCTTTATTCATGTAATTTTACTGGAACTGCAGAAGATGCATCTATTTTGAACTCATCTTCTGAACTCTCTGTAAACCACTAATACTGTGTTTTAATCTTAAATTTCAGATTTTTTATTGTCACTTCAAATTTTGAATAAAATACTGATCACCTATAATGTTACAACAGCTGGTTTGATAGGGATACTGAAACAAAAAATATAGATAAGTACCAGTCAAACTACCATACAATAAATTATTCCAAGTATGTAAAATAAAGGTATTTCAAGTTTATCTTCATATTATCAAAGATACACTTGTTCATGTGAACAAATAGATGCCAAAACAAAGCCTTCTGGGCTAAGAAATGTTCTTATTTTAACCTGGCTGCCACATAGCAGTGGGAATACACTTCTTTAAAGGCTTCACTCCTGAAGTTTTGAGTAGCTATAAAAAAAGTTGGCAGCATTCTCAGCTCTTACTGAGTATTCTTACATTAACGACTGGAGTGACACAAAACGGGAAGACCTTGCAGCTGGGCCTTCCAGACCTTGCACCAACACCCCAGGCACACAACATCAACTTACCAACAGGTCTACTAAGACAGAAACATCAGGACTGAGCTCTAACATGCACTTCAAAACTTCAGATAGTGACAAAAGACAAATTTGTACCAAAAGGAGCCTCTTCTGCACGTGGCATCACTAATTAGACTTACCCATAGATGTCAGTGCAGTAACTGGTTGTTAAAGACATTTCAATGAAATATGTGTCAGAAAAGATGATTTCTTCACAGAAAGATATATATATATATATCATTACAGCTTAGAGCAGAAAATAGGGAAATTAAGTGGCCCAAATCACTATACCACATCATCAATTGAAAACAAATCTTTGTAATTTTTTTTTTTTTTTCATAAAAC
>VZRO01003478.1:3265206-3323677 GCA_013397915.1 Daphoenositta chrysoptera
CCCAAATCGCTATACCACATCATCAATTGAAAACAAATCTTTGTAATTTTTTTTTTTCATAAAACTCGTTTTCTATTATGGGGTGTTCAGTTTGAAAAAGCATTAACAGAACTTTTCTTTTATTTGCGTTGTCTGATATATGTGGAAAAATTTTGGCTATAGTCCTTACAGGGTGATGAAATTTTCTGACTAGTTTAAAATGGTTTAAAAAATAATCTACTCTTACTGCGAGCTGGTTTGAAAGTTAAGGTGCCATAAAGATAACTACAGCAATCTGAACAATCTGAAATCCTATTGTCATATTTTCTGACAAACTTTTTTTTTTTTTAATGAAACGAGCCGCAATATTAGTGCCCATGCAACTATGCACTGATCTTTAGATTAAAAATGTGCTTCACCATACTCAGCTATTTCCATTTACCTCTGGACTAAGAACTGCTGTGCTATCACTGGGAACATCCTCTTCGTATCCTTTGTTATGAAAGCTTTCTATTTCGTGTCCCGTGCTCCCCTCACTGGGGCACTTATACGAACACCTTGGGCTGTTGCTGCACTGGGAATATTCGCATTTGCTGTCCCCCACTTCGGAAGGCGTACAGGAAAGATGAGGGGAGCCGCTGTCATCCTGGTATGGAGGCGGCTGCAGTTCATCCAGCGGAGGTGTTCTTCTCATCCTCTGAATGCAGTTCGCTGAGAATAAGTAAAAATGCTTTACTTACTTTCTGATTATTTACTGTTCAAACACTTCTGTGGAAAATGTAAATCTAAATGCCTGGACAGAGAATTTAAAAATCTATGTGTGTCTTTTTTTAAAATTTACATTTCAAATCAGATGACAGATGACTACGGAAAGAAAATCGTTAAAAACGGAAATGAGTGATCTCTCAGATGAAAGAAATTTAGATAAAAGCAAAGTTTTAAGTGTATAGTCAGAATGGATTGTGCAAACCACACATAAATAAATATAGCAAGGATATGACATGACAAAAATTCTAGGCTTGAATTTCAGGGATGCTTACCTTGCAAAAACCTTTGGATATCTTAAGTCAGATTCTGTGCAGATGGAATGTAGGCCAATTATGGAAACAAAATGCACTCCCTAAAGCCATGATATAAAGCTGATTACCTCCCATGCAGTTGCCCACCAGGGAGATACTAAATTAAACTCCGAAGACAAGTAAGGTACTAATAAAGGCAGCCTTTCACACAAGTGAACTCTGCTCACCAGTGAATTTAAAAAGTGAAGCGGTGTCTCAGATTCTTTATTACTTGTTAAAGTAATAATTACTTATTACAGCTAAAGGGGACGTATCCAGTGTCTGGAAGTTACACACTACATCTAGGCACTAAAGACAGTGGAAAAAGGATCATGACCAATCTTGTGCTTGTGATGAATACTTGATGCTGACCATCTTTGCTTTTCACACTAGATAGACAGATACAAATGTGGTTATACATCTCCTCAGAAAATAAACCTGATGCATGGCTACAGACATAGAAAGTTAATTCAAAATAATTACATTTCAATTGTTTATCTCATATTTTACTATGCAGCATTACACAGTTGAATAGAATTGGAAAAAGACAGCAAGGTGTACAGCAGCTGAAATTAAAGGAATATCAAGGACAGGTAAAGAACTGTCTCATATTCTGTTTACATTTTCTGTAGAGGTTTTAATGAAGATTTAGATGCCCCTGACATAAAGAATTACCTTATACATAAAAATTTCAAAGCAAAAATGTTTTCTGGTGTCAAACATACCATTTCACTTACAGAAAAATCTACCAAACAAGCAAGTTAAAGAAAGGATTATCTGGGGAATGCAGGGCTCTTCTCTATTTCAATAGCTCCTGGAAGAACTGCAGCAAACAATGATTAAAACACTCCTACAAGATGAAACCACTGTCAGGAACTTTCTCGTCTCTGATGAGAGCCAGACTACCACTCAGAGTGATTCCAAAATACTGCTCCAGCACTCCTGCAAAAGGACTTCTGCTGTTAGTCAGCCAGTGCTACTATTGAAACCCCAGTCCCACAGGGCTGGAAAGCAAACCAGAGAGCAGGGAATCCTATACTTGAATTGTAGTCATCTGTCTAGCAGGTAAACATAAAACCTTACCTATGGCTATGAGATAACTTGTGCTCATGGAACTAGATGGACATGATTTTAGAATCTGAACGGATATTTTAACCATAATAAAATAATAATATGTATCATTTGACTCTCCATACCATGAAAACTGGACTTCCTTGTCATAATTTATATAATTAAATATTCTAGAAAATTCAGAGCAACAGCATTTCTGCTCATTGTTGCCAAAAGGCAACAAACAGAATTAAATGAGACAGTAATCACCATGCAGACCTGACTGAGTTTCTTTCTGTTCACTTGTCATCAAGTCTGCTACGAATTTTTAATGCCCAGATTTTCGATAGTCTAATGAAATGAAAGCATGTCCAGGTAACTATCAACACCATTATTGTCTTACATGAGTAAATAAATGATTGTGTGACTCACTTTTTTCACTTTGATGAACTCCATTACATGTCCCTATGGGAAAACTGTACAGGCTGTGTGACAGAACAGGTGCTTTTAATGTAGGCACGGAAGAAGTGAAGACAAAATTCTTATTAACCAGCTGTGATTCAAAAATCTCAGAAAAAGCTAAAACACCAGGGCAGGTTTTAACTACATATTTTTCAAATTTCAGTTTAGCAAACTGAAATAGCATGTAAATTCTTAAAACAAGTATCTGGGATTAAAAATCTAGGGACACCTCTGTCTAGAGAGGTATAAACTGGTTTTGAACAACAGCTTTCTCTACATTAAAAAAAAAAAAATCAAAGTTTTCAAATTAATTCTCAAGAGAAAATGTCTCATTTTAATTTCCCTTTACCCACAGTAAATGATGCAATAAAATGATTTTTTTGTTGTTATGGCTCTTTGAAAACCATGAAGATTTGAATTACATTGAGATATTCTAATGACTGATGATATCAAAGCCAAATGATATCACAGACAGAAGTGAATACAGCAATATGAAATATCTGATCCTAGGAATTTGCCTTAAAAATTACTCAGAAGTAGCAACTAACTTTGACAATCTGTCAACAAAATTTTGCACATATATCAAAGTTTAAAATACAAAACCACTGCTAATGCTTGCTGGCTTATCACTGATTGTATTGAAGAAAAACATTTAAAGTTGTAAGGAAAGCATGATCTGAAGCATGTGCAAATTTACACATGAAACCCCTGAGTCTAACATACCTTGTACCTTTTATTTAAGGTGTAAACTTCAGACACAGTTATGCATACTTCTGTAATGTGACAAAGCCAAAGAATACCTCCAAAGACCACTGAATGTGGCTAATAACATCTGCTAAAGAGTTACAAGCAAATGGTTACACTAAAAATCTAAAATGAATCATTGCATTGCTTCTATGCAAGTTTCAAATCACACAGAAAATATTTTTTGTAAATTCATTTGTAAATGAAGTTAATCATATTAAATGACCACATCACCTTGGACTAGATAGACAGGGTGAAAAACAAGCCAACATATGTCCCAAAAGTGGAAGCAAGATACAATCACAGAGAAATCAAATCAGGTTAAGTCTGAGGTTCCTACCAGCCAGAAAATGCCATAACAGAGGAAAGACAAATAGAAAGAAAGGCCTCACATTCAGTTCTCCACCCAAAGTATGTGAAAATACTTCGTATTCTAATGATATGAGTGAAACTAAATTAGTTTAGTAACAAGTAATTTCTAAATTGAGACTACAGTGTATTGGTGTCAAGAGGAAGATTTGAATTAACTCTTTTTAAATGGTTAACTGCTTTAATAAAAGTTTTCATCCTCCCATAGTCGACTGGGAAAACACTCATTTAGTGGTGACAGTAAGGACCTTGCTTAAGAGCTGAAGAAACCAGAACCATAAGTGAAATATCTGACAAACAGAAGCAGATCAGCATTTTGCTGGTACACTCAGAAATTACAGCATGTAAACTGTCATTAGCACATTTAAGTCAAAAGGAAATAAATATCTTCTTTTTAGTACTGTTTGTTAGACAATGAAGGTTCACCTGTTTTCGTAAGCCCATATGAGAGATTGCAAGTCACAGGGGGATGATACATGGCTTGCCATCAACCTCAAGAGACTCTCAAGTTAAACCTGACCCAGCAGCCTAAGCCAAACTGAGCATTTCTGGAACACACAATTGATAACTATGAGAAAATACATACAATTTTCAGTAATTTTGCTGGGTGGAATCAAAGTTTAAAGATGCAGAAGTTTATCATAAGAAATGCTTTAGGTTTTCAGTTACTACTTGAACTTACTGCTTCCAGTGCTGCTCATTTCTCCTCTCTGTCCTGGCCTCTCATGGTCCCTGCCAGGCTGCACATTTCACCACGCAGCTGGTGATATCCTTTTCCATGTTTACAGTGTTTGGACTTTCTTATCGTAATTATTTTTCCCAGAGGTTCACAGCAGCAGTGCCAACCCAGCCTCCCTTTGCCCATATTTCCTGAGTAATTCCAAGAACACCCATCTCTTAACATGGAAAAAGAAACTACCCTTGTGCCTTTAATTCCCCTGTCTCATAAGCCATCATTAACTACACTTGTGCAGAGTAGAGTTTCTCATGCAGTGTACTTCTTTAAAAATTCACACTGTTGTGGGAGGCAACAGTACCACAACACCCCTATTGGAATCTGACTTTCAGTTCCTTTAAAATAAATAATCACTACATAAATCAGTAATTTTTGCAAGTCATATTTTGTAATTTTCAGAATATCCTCATACTCAAATGAAATACCTTTCCTTTCTCTAATATATCTCCACTCACGCTCTGCTACATAATTATTTATTTTTTTAATCAAACGTAAATTTCAAGTTTCCAAGCCTTCAAGGGGTTCTATGTAAATGTTAAGACAATTTAAATAAAACATAAAATGAAATACATGTTTAAAAATTAAAGAAACCTTTCTTATTCTGAATGATTAAATACCCTTAGAGATTTCTGATAGGCAGCACAGACAGTCCAAATGGAATTTTCATGTTTGAACTTTTCTACCATCCAAAAATATTATGTTGACTGCATTACCCCCATTACAGGGAGTATAAAATATAAACATTAAATATTGAATGAAACCTCAGGCCTCTCCTTCCTTTAAAACTAAGAGCTTACATGCATTTTTGTGAGGACAAAACCCAAATTATTTCACAGAACAACAAATTATCTTGGCATTATTCTATTTCTTTTCCAAAAGAATTATGGCATGAGTCATGCTTAATGAAAAAAGGGGAATATAGGAGTAGTATGGCATCATTATGGACGACAGAAACAAATTATTTCTTCTTTCATTTGCCACATTTTAGACTTCTATTCAAAGTTGAACTATCTTCTACATTAGGCAATTCACCAGTAAATAAGAAAAAATACTGTATCTGTTTGATTGGGTTTTTTCTTTCCAATAAAAGACAACTCTGTTTCTTAATATTTAGAAAATTCCATACACTATGAGCTTAATCCCAGAGCTGTGGAAATCAAAACAGCCTTGCTGTCATTTACACCTGAGGTCACGTGAAGCTCTTAGCACTGCATTTCCCTCACCCTCTCAAGCTAATGCTACTGGGCATTCATGCTGCAAAAAGGTTCTCTTTTGCTTTTTAAATAATAGTAATTCAAAACGACAGAATTATCTTTACGGCCAGTCCTTAAAACTTCAATTTTCTTCCACACGAATGGTCTAAGACCAACTGAAATAATTAAAAAACACAAAGTTGGTTCTTTTTACTGAGTCTGCTTACATCTTGAGCCTGTAGAACTGCAGCATGTATTTTTTTCCCTAAAAAATAATTTGCTCTTTGCTCTCTGTACTTACTAGAGCACTTCTTATTTGTAAGAATTTATGGTCTTTTTACAGAGCAATACAGAAAAGCCCAGCATTGGTGAAAAAAAATCTCTTTCCAAAATTAGCCCCATTTATAACATTTTACCTACAAATACATTATTAAAAGCATTATCGTGAACTAGCTGTCAAAGACATTCTTTTGTTTCCTTCCTAAATATTTTGGTCGTCTTTCAATGAAAATTATACATTACCATCTATTGAATTAATTTGTTTTCAATTTAAGTATCATTCTCTGGTTCCTTATACAGCATTGATATTAATTTGAATAGGAAGGAGTTCTGCTACCTGGTTCTGTATTTCTACATTTCAGTTGTCCAAAATACCTCTAAATAATGCTTAAACCTAGTGGTTCAATATTTTAATCTTTTATTGATGTGAATATCAATATATCACACTCCAGAACACTTTTTTTAAAATTATTTTTAAAACCTCTTATTTTCTGAGGCCCTATCCAGCTCTAAAGCTTTTTGAAAGCTGTGATCTTTAAGAAGTGAAATTGTTTGCTTTCCCTTCCATAATTATATTTCCTTAGGTAAAGCATATGTACTAAGTATGCCCATTCAGGTAGAAAAATGTATTTTCTGTGCCATTTAGATGCTGGTTACACTTTTACTATTTTTATAAGCAGCCAACTTTCCTTTATACTACTTTTCAGGTCACTACATTGGTTAACTTCATAAATGAACAGGTATTCCTATGCACCTCTGCTCACTGTTTGTTTTTTCCAGATTATCAAAATTGTTAGAAAAATATCCCTTCCAATAAGGTAATAAGTTAAATGAATTCATAGAATCTTCCTTTTATTTATCCTTCCCTCTTTTAAAATATGCTAGAAGTCCTGCTTGCTGAGGGTGATTGACAACCAGCTTTGAAATCTTAGGAGTATCTCGGTGACAAGGAAATGCCTTTTATCATCTCTGCGAAAATTCTCCCAAATTCAGCTCTCTCACCAGCGTTTATGGGTGCTTAAGGGAAACTCAGAGCTTAACAGCTAAAAGCTTTGAAAGCTCCCCCCACTGTAAACCATCCCAGGCCCCTGAGAACCCCCATTTCTCACAAGTGTGAGCACAGTAGCATCCCCCTCATACCTCTAGACAGCAGCAGCAGGATGTGGGCTTAGGAAATATTTTCCTGTCATTGCTATACTTCTTTCGAGTACAGTTATCACCTTAAATTAAAGCTCAAATTCCAGTCCAGTTCAGTTCTACTACAGCTGTGGTATTAAGCACAGGAGTTGAGCAGCAACAAAGTGCTGAAAAGGTGAAAAAGATCCCATTGAGGTCTAAAATCAATTCCCAGTGAGGTACTGTAACACACAGCTAATATTCCTGTAATGTTCCTGCTCTCACTCTGTTCAGTCTCAAATGAGGAAACAAAGCATGATTAGAAAGCAAGATTAATGAGTTGTGTGGATCATTTTCTTGAGCATTTTAATGGTTTTGCAGCTTATTTCAGGCACATTTGGGTTTATATTTGACAAAAATAAAAAATACAAAATTTCCTAAGTGATACAAACCCCCCCTTTTAAGATCTTAATTCATTACTGATATAAACAAGATCCATGCAGCAGTATATACAGTACTTATAAGTACGTAACTATCAGAATTCCATCATTTTTTTCCATACTTTTATTTTAAATAAAATAAAACTACTCCCCTTATTGAGAACTCCTTCTGCGATTTAAAATGCAGTAATTTCATGGTTTATTAAAAACACCTTTACCCTGGTAGCTCCATTTTGCAATTTAAAAAAAAAAAAAAATTGTCAAGTTCCCTACCATTTTAGCTTTCTACTTATTACTTAACCCTAACCGGTGAAAATGAACCATGAAAGATACTTTCCATCAAGAACTGCTTCCAGAACAGGAACACAAAGCATGATTCCTCTGCCTCATTTTCATAGCAATTTTGAGTGCAAAGGATGCTCTGTTGGACTGAGTCACTCACAAAGCAGCACTACAAGGATTATGCACGAACCATTTCAGTAGGGCATGAGTTAAATTTTCTGCCCATCTACTTCAACTAGATATATGATCACAATTTGGCTATCTCACAGCTGTTAATATATATATAAGTGAAATATATATTATGGTGAATAATAGTAGTATTATAATAGCAGAAGTTAACATGTTTGGCATTTTACAGATGAAGAACTGAAGTACAGGGTAAAAAAGAGATAATAAAGATTGCTGTGAATCTAGCTCAGAAGTGCTCCTCATGACAGAAAGCTTTCACAGAAGTATGGAACAGAAAAACAGAAACCAAGTATTTCATGACTAATATTCTAGCCATTTCTTCTGTTGGTTTTTGAGGGTTTGGTTTTGTTTGTTTGTTTCTTAATTTTTATTTATTTATACTTCAAGCTTTTACATTATTATTAATCTAAAATTCATTTGAAATTAATACCACGAACAACATGAAATCTCCCATATATATACCCCAGCAGAATTTTCCAGTACCACCAGCTTTGCAGTGGAAGAGAAGGAACAGAAAATAAAAAGTAAAATATGCAGGTGGGAACAAAAGGACAGGGAATAAGGAAAAAAGGCAAAAGGAGAAAGTAGTGCAATGATTCAGAAAAAAAAGTGGTTTGTTGTCAAATGAACAAAGAAAAGAAATAAAGGGAGAGAAGTTTAGTAGATCTGTATAGAAAATGAGAAAAAGGGCAAAGAGAGAAAGAACAGACAAGATGCAAGCAGGAATGAAAAATTTCAAACAGGTAAAATAAAGCAAAAATGACAGAGGAAGAAAGGTGGAGGAATGGGAAAATAAAACAACATATGACATGCAAAAAAGTAGTTCAGATCTGAGAAAAAAGCAATGTCAACAGAGCAAAGAGATAAAAGAGAAATCAGGGATGTCTGATGGGTGGGAATATCCATATTTGTAGGTGAAAATCTGCACAACCTGGAGAACACAGCTAGTTACATCCCAGGAGAGGCTAGACACTTCCCACAATAAGCACTTATTTTTACATTCATATTTTAGATTTATTGTTATTTTTCCTTTAGGTGGGAAGACAGTGGTTATTATTTATTCAGATCCTAGAATTCCAAAGGACCTTGATTTCTCTTATCTATTCATGCACCTTCTCTCCTTCTCTCCTTGACACACTGGCTCAGTGACTTGCTCTAGTAAAAAGGACTGCCTTTCCTGCAGTATATTAAAGTAATTCTGTAAAAAGCATTCTAGAAAAATCAGATTTGTTTTGCTTTGTTTTGAAACAGCTCTCATAACTTTACCAAATAAAAAGCAGCTAGAACCCAGAAAAAAAATCTACTATGATCTCAGTTTGCAGGAGCACCTAACAGGTCAATAATAGAAAACAATTGTCTCTGTACGGTCAAGAACTCCTCTAAAACCTTTTAGATATTAGTGTCTGTAGAAAGTACGCTTAGGAATGGTTCTGGTATCATCTACAGAGCCAACTCTCCAGAAAAAGAAAGGCAAACAGACACTGTGAAATCACAGGAAATGGATATGCTTCGAAACCAAGGTATCTTTCCTTCACAAACCCAGTAAGAGGGCTAAGAATTCACAGAAAAGGCACAGATTAAGCAGCAGGGAGCATGTCAGTCTGTTCTGCTCACTCCAGCAAGGCCTCAAACAAGTTTCTCCAGGCATAAAGAAACACAATTATTCAAAACTAAATTTCTTGCACTTCTTTGCGGCGCTTCTGAGCCCTCCCACTGTCACGGATGAGCTGCTTTACTAGGCTTACATGTAATGTATGATGTAGGTGTTGCTATGTTTCCGTAGTTGTCATACAATTCACAAAATAGGTAATTTTCTGCATTCTGACAAGACTAAATGAGTATGAGTCTGGCTGGTAAAGATACTTTCATTCAGCCACAGCACCAGCCATAAGAGCTAAGCAAGAGCTTATGAGGATGAAAAAACTGTGGACAAGCTGCAAAAAGGCTCCTAAGACCTACAGCATGATGCTTCAGCCCACAGCAAACAGCAGGAGAGGAACTGCTCTTCCACATCATCCACCCAAACAAACAACAGCACTGAACAATCAGGGATCAGTCATTCTCAACACAATGAACTTCCCAAAACACTATCAGGAAAATCGTGTAGTCATGGTCTTATACTCACAACAATAAACCTACTAGACATTGGGACAGAGTGAAAATATGCCTATCCATCAAAATTTTTTTCTCATAGACCTTTCTTATACTAGTAAAAATGTATATACCTAATTTGAAATTACTGTTAGATGCTGCTTGCCAAATAAGAGACTTAAAGGTGGTGCACAGCAGCTAATTAGTAATCAAAGTCTGACAGCTACAGCTGCAAAATGTTTGTATGATAATTTCAAAATTGAAAATGATTTATTTCACTCTACATGAAATTAGTGTACGCTCATTAGAAAGTCAGCGATTATCCTGAAAAGTACTACAGGAACATTTCAGTAGCTGTGCTACAGCAGCAGAAAGTATGCAACACATGTCTCCAGGCCAATTACCATCACACCCTTCCTAGTAATTTGGTGTGAGTGAAGATTTTAGATCTTAGCATTACAGTTGAAAACATATTCAGCAGAATGATGTTTAACACGGTTCACAATCAGAATGTTGCTGCATCCTGCACTAAATACATATGACCTAACAGCGTAGCACTTCCATTGTTAGAAATAAACAGACAAACAAAACCACCAACCAGCCAAAAAAACCCTAAAAACCCCCAAAACCCACCATTGCCAACACTAAAAAACAACCCCAAACCCAATCCCAAAGAAACATATAATACAAGGAGCAAAAGAGATCCAGAATACTTTGCTAACTAGTGACATTCTACTGCAGTATCATTGAAATTTTTATTTCAACAAAATGAACATGCCAAGACAGGTATATTTAGGTTAAAGGCATCCTAAAAGTAGTTTACACACACACAGACATATATGCAAACACACATATATACATACACACACACACCCCCATGGCCATGTACCAGTAACAGGAACCATTTAAGGTTTGTGAAGTATTACATATAATTAAGATTACAGTGAGGAAGTAATGTGCATTACAAAATGCTGATGTTAGACAGCAAATATTGACCTTTAGAATTTAACAAGTGAAAAGAGCCTTAATTTGCTTGTTATTCAAACTTTAACAATAAGTATGATAGCTTAGATAGCAAAAAGAAAAAAAACCTCAAACCACAACCCCACACCATTTGCCATCACTTCGCATTAACATTTTGACCAGTCAACAATTCAGCAGTGATGAAATGTGCAGTTTGATTCAAAGAAAGACAAGGCTATTTAAATAACTCAAAATAAGAAATGGTTATTGAAACATTAGAATTTTGATAAGCGATCACAGCTGCACTAGAATTAGTTTCTATAGCAACAGAGGAAATAATGTGGAGAATTGCACTGCAATACAAGATGGATTCCTTACAAACACTGATGTTCAAATAAAAAACTTTAAACTTATTCACTGTATTAAAATATTTTTATTAAAATGGTTATTCAAATATGCTCTATCTTGTCCTTCATACATTGCTCTATTTTTATTCTCTGGTATTCAATTCTAGTCCATCCATTCAAGTTTTCACACTTTTCCCCATTCCTTACCTTCCAATTTAAAATTAATTACAGTGACTTATTCTGAAAAATACTGGATCTTTAACCTCAAATTAATCTGCATTTTCAACAATTTGTTTGTTATCCCTACACAGAAGCACACATTACATTTATTTTTCCAGCAGTGCCCTTGTGAGACAGGAAAGAATGCTTTGCACATGCTATTCATAAGAAGCTGCATCACAGCCATGAGAATTAACATCACTATGGAACTTCAGAAACTTATAGTCATATGAGACTGTAAAAGCAGGAGCTTTTATCAGCGTGCGCTCTCATGTCCTAAGCATGATTAAGAAACCATTGCAAACCTATTAGTATTCATGGACTGAATACCCATAAGATGGTAAGATAAAAGCCTTTCATCTGAGCACATCTTTAGATTTCAAGTGTTGCTCATTTCTAACAGCAAGAATTATTGTTTCATTGCATCATCCCTGATTCCAGCTATTTTTGGCAACTAATTAAAAGCATATGCCTGAACCTTTTATGTATTTTGCCCTTATAATGAGACCTATTACTCTGGCTTATTCCATCCTTTTGAGTTCCAAAGTATCTTTCGAGTTACCATGGATACAAGTGATATGCTTTCTCCCACAACTGCTTTGTGTGCCTTATCGAACACCAGAAAACTAGCACAGTAGGAATCTGAGCCATCTATCAGAATGAATATCTAACCCCTTCAAGTGTTTGTCTTCCTCTCCCCCTGCCCCAAAAAAAATAAATTTAAGTATGCCATATACTACCATTTGTAATGAAATAAACAAGTGGGTTTTTTTCTATCTGAAATCCAGTACTTTTGCTCAAGGAAAACAAAATGAAAAAAAGGTACAGACATAAATTAATTTAATCTGACCAACACTGAAACAGTGCTGAAATGAAAATGGAAGTACACAGAATCATTCTGAGTTTGCTGTTTATTTTGAGCTGACAGAGTTTAAGTGTTTCTACACCAATATATCCACAGAAGATGTAAAACACGGCAAATCTTGGCGAGCATTTCTGAAAGAAGATGCAGAAACATTGCATGCAACTCTCAGATTACACATAAACTAGAGTAAATAGAACTCCCCTAAACTCCCTCTTCATACCAATTTCTTATGGACATTTTCAAATACAGATTGCTTTCCAACAAGCTGGGAATAATTTGTACTAATTCAGCATAGAAGAGGGCATTTAAACAGATTTTTCCCATTATGTTTTTGTATTCTGACCTCTTCTTATAAACAAAAGACTGAGACAGCAAAATTTACACAGTATTTGAAAACCAAGTGCTGATAGCATAATCTCAATTTATGTGTGAAAAGTAAAGGGGAATAACCAGAAGGAACAATAAATCATTGTAATAAGAACTTGATAGAGACTCAGAACTGTCTCCCAACTTTCAATGCATTAAATCATTGGAAAGACATCAACTGCATAAATGAGTGTCACGATGGCACCTAAGAGCAAGAAAGAGAGTGAGGAATGAGTAGACGCATGCCGCTCTTCCTCAGTTATCTAAACTCCTCCAAGTATTACAACAAAACAACTCAACAAAAAACGTACTTGGCTTCTTCATAACCACAGGCTCAACCCTGCTTTAAAATACAGAGATTTTGAAGTATAATATCTGAGCCAGAGACACTGATGCATAAACCCCAGACTCCTACTCTTGCTTGTATTATGAAATAACAGTATCATTCTGCAAGTTTTCCACAAGCATATATGAAGTAAAGAAATATTCAATATTTTCATTTTTCTAACAGTGTCAAGGTAGGCTAGATTTATGTTTACCTGGATTCTTTTAACCTTTGAAGTTAACTTCTAACTGTATCAAACTTCCTTCTGGGGACAAAAAAATCCACATAATGTTTTTACTATGGACTTTCAAATAGAATTAAATCTCACTTCTTTTTTTGTCCCCTGAAAATTTCTTTTAAAAGTAACTGAAAGCTAGACAACAAGGAAAAGGAACTCAAAATTGCTACGTTGTGCCATTTATGCTAAGTCATCTGTACTACCAAAATATTACAGTTCTTCAGTTTTATATCAGAACCACTTACAAAAAAAAGCATCTGGAACAGTGGAGATATTTACAGAATGGCTCTGTTCTCAGGCCACCACATTCACACACATGCTATTATTTCTCCTCTGTATCATATTCTCTTGGATTATCTTCACTGTGCACAAAAACACACAAGAGATTCCCCCAGTCCTCTCTGAGAAGAATTTAAGTGCAAAGTAGACATTTTTAAAGAAATAACTACCATTATTATCCCTCTAAAGTTCTTCCTTTTCAAAATATTGAAGTTCTCTGGAAATTGCCACTGTAGTTCCCTAGACCTCTGTGGCCAACAGATTGCCTGTAACACTTATGACAACTACTGTTGCTATTTCAAAAGATTTTCTTCTTCTAAAGTGCCTTCCCTTAACAGGAAAGAAATGGCACCAGGACAAACAGATGATTGAGAGCAGCGGTTCTCATTACCAGTGAAAGGAATTTTGCTCTGAAAACAGTCAAGATAACAGCTATTATCAAATAGCAGGATGATGAGTTTCTCTGAAGGGGAACATTAGATGCCTGTCTCTGAACAGATTAACTGTTCCTCAGTTAAGAGTGAAAATGACCATCAACTCAAAGCACCTTTTCAAATTTTACCAGTACTTCCCAAAAATTATCTGCTGGCCAAATTTCATGTGGATATACAATTCATGAACCATGAGTTGAGAGGAAAAGAAAAAAAATATCACGGCAGTATAATCAACATCATCAAGAACAGCTTTTAAGTCAAACATTTACTCGCAAATTTTCATGGCATTATTGCTATAGTAAGATGTAAGAAAATGAACATTGTAAAGTCCAAGGAAAAGACACCATTATTCTCTCTCATTCTTATAATCTAAAAATAGTTCCATTCTGGCATTATGTAAAGCATTTAACAAAGCCAAATATAAAGGATTCCAAGTAAAATAATTTTGAGAAGGTGGGTGCAAATTAATGCAAAATTAGACTAGTTTTCTGGTTTGGATCCATCAGATGTTGAAAGTGCAATAGTATTTTTTTGATTTTCATTCAACTAATCAAATTGCCACGAATGCTACAGATGCAACAGAAACACTTGGAAATATAATAACTCTTATGTAATATAAATATAATATAAAAGGTAAGACATTGTACTTTTCATGCCAGAGTGGTGAGGTTTTTACTATTAAAATTCACAGGAACTTGGGCAAAATTCTAAAAAGATACTATCTGTTTTTAAATCTTACTAGCATAGAGCTGAGGATTTAAAAACAAAGTTTCAGAAGTCATTTTTTCTACTACCAAACTACTGACTGCTAAAACACAGGGATAACCAAACAACTGACCAGATATAACCGTGAACAGAAAGCCACAGAAAGTTTGAGCAAAATCAAATAACATCCCATATCTTCCTCAAAGATATGAAGAAATTAGCCTGATCCCTAGAGTAAGTCTTGACCAATTTAAACTAGAACAGATACAACCCCTCTTTTTTTGCCAGAAGTCGCAAAGTTGGTCCTGGCCTTTTGGTTCCGAGTGTGTTTCCTGGTACAGATGTCAGTGCTTTGCAGCACTCGTGTCACCTGTTCAAGTCACACACATCAGCTGTATTTGTTTGGGCTGAGCAGTTTCAAAGGAAAGAAAATCACACCTGAAGTCAGTCTCTTGAAGACATGAACCTTTTGTAGTTTCATTCTCCAAGATTTGGATTTTTCAGATACGTATGCTCTTATCAGCTCTATTTTTAACCTGACGCTCATATAGGATACTTAAAATTCTGAACATGTTTACATTATCCATCCAGCAGGCTAATGGAACTGCATACCAGACAGTCATGCATAATTCAAATCAATATCCTCAGGCTTGCAACTCTAAGTCAAAGCTGCCTTTAAATAAGCTGGGTGTGACTTTAACATGAATAAAATGTATCTAATTTTTAACCTTTATCTGACAAATTGATATATTTGCAAATGAATGTAATAAAACTTCTTTAAAAATTAAAACAATTAAGAAATCGTGATAATTGAAAATCTTTTACAAAATACTTCTAAGGACAAAATTTAGAATGGTTCAACATGACTGAAACCAAAGGTCAAAATAGAGAGCTGGGTCATTTGTATTTTTTTCAAGCAAATTGTACACATACATACACAAAAACACATGCTGCTGAACTATTAAGTGGTGAGAAGGTGAATGCAGCAGGATTTCCTATTTACAAATTTAAAAATCAAGCTTTAATTGAATTGGGCATAGGTGACCATACAGAAAATATTATACCCAGTTAAGCATGTCTGCTAGCGTCTCTCAAAGGACTAGAAGCAGAATTTCCATAATAAAATAATTTTCCCTTTGAGTTTTCCTATGTGCTTTCATGAGACCATGATTCCTTCATAGCAGATAACCTTTAGCTGCACCAAAATGACCAGAAGCATGGCAATTACATTAGCTAAGCATCTATTTTCAGCTTGTAAATACAGTGGAGGAAAGGTAATTGCAAACAAAGCAACTTCACCCCCAAAAAACCAAAAGCTCACCCCAAACCAAAAGGACACAAACCAAAAAAACTACTACAAGTTGTATAACATATCATGCTTACCCCTTTCCCCAAGGAAAATAGTCCAATAATTCCTAAAAGTGAGGGTAACTTTATAAGACAAAAGTGTTCCAAGCAGCAAATAAGAACTTACTTTGCAAGAAAACAAATTACATATCTTTACCTCCACAGAAGCTACAGACAGAACGTCATGTTGTTTACTCAGATACAATATAGTCTCAAATAATATATGCAAAGTAGCTATGAAAATAGTTATCCTAACAATAAAATACATGTTATCAGATTAAAATGGTAACATTGTTACACTTGTGTAAGGACAAAATATTCATTAAAGCATTCCAAGAGGATACTTACAATATAGTTCTAGCATGTCTATTAAATTGATACATATGCATAAGGAAAACAATCTACATTAGGTAACAAAACAGGAAAAGAGTTCTGTTACAAAAAACCCTACTGTTCTTCATTTACCAAAGAGAAAGTTAAAATGTAATGTGAGAAGAATGTAAACAAACAGTCCTAATGGTAACCTGTCCTTAACCTACAGGGAAAAGGCACAACTGGAAGGCAAACTTTAGTTTCAGACTAGAGTTAAAAACCTTTTGATTTTAACTTTTAAATGTAAGAAGAATGCTCCATTTATCTACAGCTGCTAAGGAGGAAGAACTGATAAGCCATTCTTTTGTAATATTCTTATGTAAAGTTCAAGATCAGGTTGGATGGGGCCTTGGGCAACCTGATCTAGTGGGTGGAATCCCTGCCCATGTTGGGGGTTTAGAACCAGATGGTCTTTAATGTCCCTTCCAACCCAAACCATTCTATGATTCAATTCTATGAAAGCTGTTCTAGTTTTTAGTTCTCCTATTTACCTAAACTGCTCCACTGCGCTAATCAAGTAGCATGGCTACTCTCAGGAGGTAAGTAGAGTACTGGGTAAAATTCCTTTCTCCAATGTCTAATAATGTCTACACAGAGATTTCCAGTCTACGGTTCAATCCTGTTTCTTAGTCACTCCTTCCACAATAGAGCCATGAACTCTCAGAACCAGCAAAAGCACTTGGTTCATCAAGGAAATTATGTTTTCAGCTGATATAGTACTATCTCCTGCATTTATATCACCAAACAGTTCTACATTTCATGAATGCAGAGCATCTATTTTAAATATGAACTATTTCAGTCACAAATATGTCTGTGAACTTTTCCAAGTTAACGATCTTCTCATAAATTCCAGATTCAAATAGATGAGAGAGCGCTATTAAAAGACTAAGTTTACAATAAAATGAAAACTTTCCTCTTATCATTAATGTATGATTTACATCACTTCAGAGATATCACATTGCTAAGGGTGACTTTCTTCCAAGTCTTCACATCAATGGAAAGGGTATTTCTTCAAAGACTTCAAAATGCTGGCAGAAGAAACCTAATTTGAGGGATTGCTTTGCTCACTTGTGCACATCAGGAAAAAAAGCCCTTTCCCATTGGAAGATAGTTTTTCCTCCTCTTTGGAGTTTGTCTAGCTGGAAAAGGACATTTTCTGTGGAAAATCTTGTCATCATCCCTAACTCTGAGTTTTGTTACTAGGTTTCTTGTCTCAGCAGTAGATGATACACATACTTTAACAGCATCTTTTTTTTCCCAGCATCTCTGCTGCTCATCACGGGGTAAACCCATGATTTCATAATCACCCAAATTCATTCTATCAAGCACTTTCATGTGTTTCCTTTGGTTGAGAAGACTGTGCACAACTTTGATATCATCTATCTGGCTTTTAAACTCACAAGTCCTCAATGCAAATCCATTCTCTTCCAAACTGTGTTTCAACTCAGACATGGATCTGCTTTGCATTTAAATTCCGTGTTTACGTCTTGCCCTGCCCATAATATTCCTCAAGAAAATTACATGAGTAACATTGAATTGCACATGTACTTTCTACCCCTATCTGTAAATTCAGCCTGTTCCAGGACTCAAGAATTTGTAAACATTATGCATGTCTGCTATTCATACACGTAAAGAAGCTAACCTCAACATGATCATAGCCCAATTACTAACACGAAAAGTTCCTTTCTATCAGGAACTTCTCACAAGACAAAGGGCTTTGCTTTTTTGGGAAGGAAAAAAATATTAATTCTGTAAAACTGAATAAAAGACAGCAAGAGTTAATCTTTAAATCACCTTAGTCTCTGCAATGCTCAGCTGAGTATATTTTGTGGAAACATGCATCACAATTTCAAGCACTTAACAGAACTGTCTTCCACTATTACAGAAGAACAATAGAGGTCTGTCATAATGTACTAGGAAGCTACTTTGGAACTCAAAAAAATCCCACTAAACCCCAAGCAAAACCCTCACTAAAGAAAATTCACAAGAAAACCCAAACCCACAGCATCACAGACACTAAGTAGAAAGCATTGCAAATCAAGTTAGTTCTGGACACTATTCTGCAGGTCCTTGAATTACAAAAGTATCTTTTTTACTAAACTGTCCTTAAATATTCCCTTGATATAACAATGGATTCAACAGCCACACTCCCCAGAAGCTTCAAAATCACAAGACATTGTCAATCTCCGATTTTTAAGGGCTTGGAGCCAATGAAGACTCATTTCAATTAACCAGAGGAGGCAGACACACATGATGAGGAATCAGAACTTCATATCATTAGTATTGCATCACTGCACTCTCCTGTACTACAGGAAGATTTTTAATTACTCCTAGAATAAAAAATGTCAGGGATAGACACCCACATAATAGAAAAACAAGCATAAGGAAGCTGGACCAATTAAATCACAAAAATCTCCAAAAAGTGCATCAATAGCATCAACTGATGGTACACAAGTACTATGAGATAAGATACATGAGTATGAATATCTGGAGTATTTACAGCTGCAACACGACTCAGCCTTCAAAATACACTCTGAAGCATTTAGAAATACTGCTCTTAAGGCATCTTAAGACTTATCTTAAATCTCTTCAGTAAAGACCCTTTCAAAGTACCTTGAATGTACTATTTGAAGCCCTAAGGCTATCCAAAGTTGCAGGATAAAAAGAGTATTTACTTCCAATAGGTGTTATACCAGAGGAATCTCTCAGGTACTCTGATAAATACATGTCAGAAAAAAGTGGGTGGCCACCTTCTTCCTAAATACTCTTTTCATTGAATTTATTCATTTCTTTAAGGCACATTAGAGGAAAAAGAAGAGAAATAACTATTTATGACTGAGTATTCAACTGAGCTTTCAGTCCTTCGGTGTGAATGCCAGTACACAGTTCTTTTCCATCCATCTTCAGATATCTTTTTTGCCTGTAATGCTTAGCATCTGAAATGTACAGAGAGACCAATTTTGAGAGAACTCTGGGGCCTTATTTTGCTGAACACAATACAGCCATACAGAGGCCCTCACTCTATAATTTCACACTTGGCTTGAAAATAGAACTACTTACATGCAAGCAATACTATAGAAACTAAATTGGAAAACATACGGTTATCATGGAATTTACTGAGTGATCCATTCTTCCTCTCTCAGCCTGTCCAATGGCTTTCACCTCAGCTCGCTAAGTCTGAAGAAGTAGGATCCTGCTTCACAGAATGTATTTACTAATGAAAACTCGTCAGGTTGCTTAAACAGACTGACGAGATTCACCTTTATACCAGTTCTGAGATGCTTGTGAAAGAGCTTTTAGTGTTTACGTTGGAAAGATACTGAGAGAAAATCTCTATATATACTTTAGGTAATTCAGTGAGGAGACTTTTCCTGAGACATGAAAACTAACAAGAGAGAAAGAAAAGGCAAAAAGCTGCATAAAGAATTAGATCCAAGAGATTCCAGAAGAACAGTCGCCTTCACGTGCAAAGATTGACACTGAGGAACAAGGCAAACATATGTCCACAGACACATCAACATAAAGTGCCGAAAGCCTAGAGAAGAATAGAAGTGGAGAAGATAAACTACAAAAATAACCATATTCTACCTTCACAATATGGAAAAGATGGATAAAATCCAGTAGCATATGCCTGCTAGAGCAGCAGATTCTCATTTAAGAGAACTTATGTTTTCTCGCTGCAGTCTTTTAGTGCTTCCATATGTTTCAAAAAAACCTTGTGAAATGTAAGGCACTTGGGCCAATCTCAGAAATAACATGTCTTCAGCCAGGGGGCTTTACCAGTTGAGAAGTTAGAAAAAGATTTTAAAACAGGCTGGAGATGGAACCTGTGGTTGTACTGAACTGGTAAACTATTGCTAAATAAAATACATCTAAGTATGCTAAATAAGCAAGTGAGCTTACTCCTTTTCCCTTCATGATGTAACTTATTTTGCCTCAAAATGGGATCAATCCCCCTTGCTTGCTCCTAGCCAGGAATTTGGCACAGCTGTTAAAGAAGTAATTTGGGCAGGACATGCTTTTAGCATATCACAAATCAACTATGAGAAAACCCAAACTGTTTTCTTCCCCTCTTCTACCTTTCTCATCTCAGGGTATTCAGAGAATCATGATTTCAGAAGCAAAGAACCATCTATAATATTTGATATCTGTCTGGAAAACTGTAATTTCAATATATTTACCCTAACATTTCTAAGTTTAAAAACTTAAATTTTTAGGAATTTAGGGGACTGCTTCCTTAAAGAAAATACATTGCCTGTGAAGCTTACAGAGATAATAAAAACACAACAAATTGTCTGTATGCTTGACTTTTCAAAGTTGAGGAAGCAGCCACTACAGGAGACAAAGAGGCCAATTCAATATAATATTGTATGGTTTTTTGAAATTCAAGTTATTAAGAAAGCATGGTGCATTTAAGATCCCAATATAGATACTAAAAGATATTTCCAATTATGAAATACAAAGATTGCCAATTTTAATTCCAATCTTAAACATAAAATTTTTACATTTCCTCATTTAGATCCCTATTTCAATTCATACTGTTTGTTAGCAAAAATATCTTATGGCACTATTTTTGCTTGCTTTTTTTCCCCTTATTTTTTATTCTTTATTTTCTGAAATAGGTATGTAATATTACAGTCTATATTAATCCCCTCTTCCAAAATATTACAAA
The DNA here is from genome assembly GCA_013397915.1 of Daphoenositta chrysoptera. Classification (NCBI taxonomy): domain Eukaryota; kingdom Metazoa; phylum Chordata; class Aves; order Passeriformes; genus Daphoenositta; species Daphoenositta chrysoptera. The sequence goes on from VZRO01003478.1 coordinate 3,286,327, forward strand.
CAGTTGGAGCACATAAAGGCAATATATATTCAACATATTGAAGTGGTAGGGAATAATACAAAAAGTAGGATACACACTATAAAAACCTAAAAGGAAGTTTTGTCAGGAAAAAAGAAAAAAGTAAGTATCCATACTTTACTGGATAATATTAGAAAATACAAAAATAGTATTCTTGGCAAAATTAAGGCTTCAGCTTCGAGCTGACCCCGAAACTCTGGGCCTAAGCACAGAGATTGAGTCACATATCCTGTAGTTACTCAGGTTTCTCTTTTCTTTGATTAAAAACTTTTGGTCACTTGTGCAAGAATTGGAAATTTTGGGTGTAAACAACTGTACCATTTTACTTCTAATGATCACATTTGCCATCAACTTGATTTTCTATTGAGTTAGGTTTTCCTTTAGTGTTACTCTGGAATTAAGCCTGTCCATGAGGAGCTCACTGCAAAAGTTATACATTTACAATGGCTTACATTGCAAGTAACATTGTAGTCTGTAGAAATACTTGCATTCAAGAGCAGCAGTAATTTAATTTTCATTTATATTTATACACACATAAAACATATAAAAATCTAAATGCATCGAATGTGCAATACAAATACATAAAGTAAGTCAGACACTGGCCATAAGCAGGCATTTGTGAATGAAAATTGAAACCCCTAAATTGCACAGCATTACCCAAAGTGCTACTAGAACATTCCATCATGAAAATACACCAACAAAGCCTGCAGAGCACATAGCTTTCTTCATTTCAGTATTAAAAACATTATACAAAATGCCATGTGAGTTCTATATAAATATGCTGAAAAGAAAGATTAATATGGCCATCTAGAGGAGAAAAGAATGATATGAAAACATACAACACAATTTTTCAAGTTTCAGAATATGATGCTTTGAGAGGCATGCAGCCAGAAAATGGATGTAATAAACTAATTATGGAATTGATAATAAGCAAACTTTAAAATAATATGTTCAGACATTTTGATGGTCTGAATGATGCATACATATTAATATTATACATGTTTTTAGCAACGCAAGCAAAACATACAGGGTGTATTAATGAAGACAAGATTATATTTTTGTCTCTTTGTTAAATGTTGTGTATGTAAAGTACATATGCATCTAAACAAACTAATTTAAAAAGTGAAGACAGAAGTCCAGAGTAAACAGTTATCAGTAAAACACTTTATTGACTCCTTTGAAAACACACAGCTCACTATTGAAAAATAGAACATGTGATAGAGATTAACTGCTGAAGAGAAAATTCAGCAGAGAAATCCAAAATTTTCTGAAAATTAAATAAAATTTTCATTACTGATATTACTCTATCTTTGATAGAATTCATAGAGTCACAGAATCATGGAATGGCTTGGGTTGGAAGGGGCCTTATGGACTATCTCATTCCAACCTCCCTGCCCTGGGCAGGGACACCTTCCACTAGACCAGGCTGCTCAGAGCTCCATCCAGCCTGGCCTGGAACACTACCAGGGATGGGGCATCCACAGCTTCTCTGGGCAACCTGGTCCAGTGCCTTGCTACCCTCACAGAAGAGAATTTTTTCCTTATATCTAATTTAAATCCACTTGCTTTCAGTAGATCTTTCAGATCTCTTTAAAACCATTTATTTCCCCTTGTCCTTATCCTCAATGATCAGGGGCTGCTGCACTAGCAATGAGCAGGAGGAAAACAGCGGTGAGAGAAAAATTAATTCTGTCCTCTCAGCACTTCACTTTAACACTATCAAGTGTTATATGCTCAACATATGGAGCGATCAGTGCCTTACAATGGAAGTGCAGCCAAAATGTTAGACTTAGAAACAGATATGATAAAGCACATATGAGAAAACAGAAGCACACAAAGTCAAATGCACTGACCATTTTTTCTCATATTAAACAATGTACATAAATACACACTGCTTGTTCCACAAAAGAGTCAAGAAATGGCTCTATCATCTGTCTTTATGCTTTTTTTAAAAATAATTCAATAGCCATAAAAGCCAAGTATTTAACAAATAATTTCAGTGTTCCCAGGGCATCAAGTCTACTACAGATTTTTTTTCCAAGTTTAAGGAACAGTGAAGCCTTGCATTTTTAAAAATCACACTGAAACACCTGGAATGCTGATGCTTCCCCTTGGAATCAGAGATTTTTAATGTCATCTGTTAAGTGAACTATTTCTCTGAAACATATGGACTGCTTGGTAGTAACAATCTCTCATTTATTTCTGACTGCAGGCCTTCTTCATGAGGTTTTCACCTCTTCTCATTGAAGTTCTATGTTGGGCAGCTTTCTCTCTGTAATGATCATCACATGAGGCATGTGCTGTCTCTTCCGCTGTCTCTTCCTCTATTCTAAAACATTTTTATCATTGTGCAAAGATTCTTTGAAGTAATTTAGGAAGAACATAAAAAGTACTAACACTAATTATTCCAGTGTGCCACCTTCAGGTCACTGAGAAGTGAAATGTATTAGGTTGTCAATCTGTAGCCATGTCCAAAACTTTATTTTAGTCGTATTGAACATAATTTTATTGAGAATAATGGATTAATGAAATGAGACAAACTCATCACTCTAATCTGCAAGCATTTTGCCAAACATACCCTGTAGAATGATTGCAGGCTGTCAAAAAAATAACACAGCTGATTCTCCATTCCTTGTAAAATGTGGGTAGAGAATGCTTTCATAAGCAGCAGCAAAAGCAAAATACTGACATTATTAAAGTCTTTGTGCAAGTAGAAGTATGTGGTTAAAATTTTTAAGATTTTAAGTTAGAATGTTTTGATAGCTTTTGTTTTAGAAGTTTTTTTTTTGCTTCCAAACCCTGAATGTTCTTTCATTACAAGAAATTTTAAAATGGAGAGAGCATTGAAAAGGAATAGCACCTGGTGACAGATATATTTAGCAATAGAAGAACAACAAAAAACAAGGAGGGGGTAACAACTGTAACTTTCCAGATATAATATTTGGACTTACCAAAAAGGTTCTTTTGTCTTAGATTGTAATCCTTATATAGATTTCCAGACTGGAAACTATCACTCCCCAGGATAAAAATTGGTGACTATAAGCTCTGATGACTTAAAAGGATGATAAGGAACACTATCATAAAAATAAAAAAAAAATTGGATACAGGGTAGCACAATGCCTTTGAAGCTTAAATCTTATAGGGCCAAAGTAAAAAGCTCAGATGAATTCAGGACTTTTCACTGAGAAGATGAATTAGATTGGATAAAAAAATCTGAACAATTACAAAATAAAAAGAGGAATGTCATATGACTATGGCTAGTTCAACAACTACCCTCAGTAGTTTGCAGAGAGATAAATACATTATTCTAGATATCTGAAATGAGTCTTCCTGTATAATTCTTGTGTAATTTATATCTGGTATTATTTGCTAATAACTTTTCCATCTCCTGTTAATGTACATCATCATTCTTTCCCAACAGTGACACAAGCCATAAAAAAACCTGAGTATCTTATCTTTCGTATTCCCCCCACCAACACTGCTGAGAGATTTCAGTAGATATCAAAACTAAACATCCTTTTACTATCCCTAATCCTTCTTCATCACAGTGTTCAAGGATCAGTTCTTACCACCTGACCTCACCTCTGCATCTCCTTCACTATTTGCTGGAACTCAGACTCCCTGCCTTCCTACAATTTAACAGCAAAGGAAAGAAATTAATTTTCTGATAATCAAAAAAGAATCATTTTACTTTGCAACTTACTTTAACTATGGCTTTCATGTCCTTCAAGTCTTAGCTTGGAATCATGAATGACCATGCACTATTTTCAAATTTCAACAGCAGACAGACTTTTATATCATTTAATTATATCAAATTGTAGAAAACACAAACTTTTTCAAGCCCATCTGGACTGTATAGAACATTTAAGGTGAAGTATCTTTTAATTATATGTACCTACTTTTTATTAGAAGACATCAAATACTAAAAAACTTTTGCACATTAACATACTAAAGGGAGACCAAAAATACCTTACTGTATGTAACAAAGCACCTGTATCAGAATCTGACTTTTACCTAACTTCCACAAAAGTTCACTTTTCATGCTAGAAACTGGCTATAGACACAAGTCTCACACAGCTATTTCCAAATACAAAAAGCATATTGACAAAATATTGACAGCAGAATTCTCAGCCTCTACATCAAGCTGTCACCCCAACTTAAAATCAAGAAATATATAGCATGTAAGAAAACATCCATTGTTTAAATCCAACTTTTAACACCATGGAAAAATACATTAATCTAATCTTTGTAGTAATTTCTTTCTGTCATTTCAAGAGAAGAAAAGATACAGAACATTCCAGCAATGCACACTGCAATGATCATATGCACTGTAGCCAATAACCATTTCCATTTATTTTGCTGTTAGAACAGTTTGATCATATGCAATGATCATATGCACTGTAGCCAATAACCATTTCCATTTATTTTGCTGTTAGAACAGTTTATCAATACAGGAATAACATGTCTTCTTTTTATTTATAATACCACAAATTCAACAAGAGTTGCCATGTTTCCTTCCTAAATCAAAAGAGTTTAAATTGCCCCAAAAATGAAATGAATAATGGTAAAATTAAATGAAACTTAATATAACAAGATATTGTATCATTTGTAGTATTTCTGGAAGAATGTATATAATTGTGTGTTTTTCTTTTTTATATTTTTTTGAGCATGCACTAATATAAGAGGTGTCTGGATATTTCTTGCAGACATCGACTATTTGCTAGTCAAGCTGCTAAGCTAGGACTTACTTATCCAGAACACAATTCTGAAATTTGGAATAAAAGGAAGGCTTTTAAATCACTCTTACCTTCATCTATTGAGGCTTCACTACTGTATCCATCATATTCTGCAGACAGGGGACTATATTTTTGTCTGGTTTCCCATATATAGTTTTTTTGCTGTCTGCCATCCACCACTGGCAGCCTGGAACTCTGCGTTCTAGACAAGGCCTCATGATATTTACCCAGTGCTTCATCTTCACTCTCAGATGATGAACCATGCTGGTCTTTACTCATATAAGAATTGTCTGTTTGAATAAAATAAAGCAAATCGACTACAGCTCAAAATAGAATACAAGAAAATAACCGTAAGAGGTTATCATTGAAGATATTTAAGCCATTTCAATTAAAATTTCTGTAATATTTTTAAAGTATCTTGTTGTAATTATAAGCATTGTGATTTTGTAATTGCTGAGAGCTGTTTTCATTTTCTAAAAGACCTGATAGACCATTAAACCCCAAAAGACCATTCTAATACTTATTCAACAGAAAACAGATCAATTCATGTAAGGCGGCACATAGACATTCTTGAAACCCTTTATTAAGTAGAAAAATACTTAAAATAATATATGTAAAGTAAATCCAACACTGCTCCAATATTACATTTGGATACCTAACATATCAAGCAAGCAGCTCCTGATCCTACATTCCCAGCTGATTTTTGCTGTGAGCATGTAGCATAGCATAGAAATGAAACTGATTTACAAAAAGAAGCCTACAACAAAATCATCTTTAGGATATTTATGCCAGTAGTGCTTAAACTCACAATAACGAATGGGAAAATGCTAGTGAAAGATGTTTGCATGCACAATTTCATTTAACTTACAATAAACAGCCCCTTGTTCAATAACTGAAATTAATGCAGATTTTTACTGCAGACATCTGGCAACAGCAAAAATTACATGGGAAAAAAATCTATCAAGTTAATTCTTTTATATCAGTTCTGTAGTGCCCACTCCTGTGGTCAACGTTTTCCAACTGCATCTCAAGCATGACTTCCTCCCACAAATCAAATAGTAGCTGCATTTTTATTTCTGTAAAGGGAAAATTTCCTCCTCCCCTTTTTCCAAAGTTCAAATGGATTCTGCCCAAATTTAACATGCCTTGTAGTGGTTCTGTAGATCTCAGACTCTAACAGGCATTAAGAGTTCATGTAAACTCAAAATAAGTCAGCATTATCTCTGCTCTAAGAGCAAGCCTATGGTATATAATTTGCCACTTGATTTCCATTACCAGCAGAGCTTTGAGGTGCCTATAATGCTGTTTTTCAGCTCCTGAATCTGAAGGAATGTTGTCTAACATGCTATCCAGCCACACTCAACTGCTTCTCCCCTTTCTGCTTTTATGGCCTCAGCTCTAGATCTGCATTCCCACTCCCATTAGTGTCTGCCCTCATGCCCAGTCAGTCTCCCTCCTCTGGCTGGGTATTCCTGCTAAAGGAGAGATTCAGCTTACTCAAATCCAGACAGTTAAAATTAAATTAACTCAACATATGCCAGCCATCTAGGCTTCTTTTACAGTCAAGTGTTTGCCTCTTAGTACTACAGAGGTCCATCCTTCCTACTTTTAGGAACTGCTTCCCATAGAGATCTTTTTCTCCTTCGTACTCATACAGAAGAACCTCTGCTGCGAGTTTAGATATGAAAACTTCGGGAAAGTTACATTTATACAAGTAGAATCCTATCCCAAGTTCCTGCCTCCCAGCCCCATACTCCAAGTTCTTGCACCAAGCACACACTTTTGGTCTCTTACAGTGATTTCCTCTATTCTCTTTGACTATTCAATCCCAAATTCTCTTTACTTGCACCTAACCAACTACTTGTGTAAGCTTGGTCTTTCACCCTTAAGTCTCTCCACCTTCACATGAAGTTATCAGTTCTCTCCATAGCTGTTACCCATCCTAAGTTCAAATCCCAATCTACCATGTGCATCATGCCCCATTTGTTCAGGAAGTTTCTGTTCTCACACAGAATATGTTTATTCTCAATTCTTCTGTTCAAACTCCCAGTGTCCTTCAGTAACCATAAGTATCAAAGGCAGGGTAAGTCCTGCTCTGTTCTTCAATCCCTACAATGAAGCATATGAGTGCAAATGGGATGGTCAGTGAATTTAACAAGCAAAGTATAAGAAGTGTTTACCATGTCTTTTCAAAAAGCAAACTTTCCAAAAATTTCCAACTTTATCAAACTTAGGTGTTTTTTCAAAGAACATGGGCATCTCTGACACGGGAGAAGTGCTCTCCCACATTTCAAGCACACATTCCAATACACAAAGGTGCCACAGAATCTTTGTAAAGCTGATGTGAAATCTGCTTATTTTTTTTGCACAAATACTCAGCATGTTTTTCCCATAATCTATTTTTGGAAACAGTTAAAGATTTTAAACTATAACTTAGGGAAAAAAAAAACCAAACAGTAGGATCTCAGACAGAAAGAATGCATAATTTCCTCACAATTCTTTCAAATTTGGCACACAATTTAGGAAACTCATAATAAGGTCTTGATATGGAAAATGTCAGAAAACCTTAATTGGATGTGGGGCTACCAGCTCTACACACAATGGGTACATCAACTTAATTTACTATTTATAGGTAAAATAGTGCCTTAAAAGACTGCTAAGGAGCAACTAGATCTTTCAACTCTAGGCTATTAATTCAAGTCTAGCAGATACAGTTCTTCCCGTTTATGGATGGCTATAAAGCAAGTTTAATTTCACTGATCACTTATTGAAAATATCACACCAAGCAGGATATATTCTGGGTAACATGTTCACTGCAAGAGGCTGCCCAGAAAAAGGAGTCTCCTTCGCTGTAACACAGAGTAAAATTCTGTATCTCATATGGCCCTCCAGAGGTTGAAACCTGCCACATAGGAAACTTCTACAGATTTCCACAACTGTAATTAAAGCAGAGCATACCAGGCCTAACATACAGTGCCAGACATCAGTATTAGGTGCATCCTTTAACATTACAAGAAATGTATTCACAACTATGAAATCAGGTTCATTAATCAGCCTGTATAAAGAATGGAATAGTATAAAACATGGTAGCAACGTGTTTGAAAGAAGAGTTGAAAGTTATGTCTCTAATATTATACTGACTTTTGTAAGCATCCAGAAGTTCTCAGTGATAGCTGATTTTATTTTTTGTCCAGTTCCTATCATAAAAGAGTGAGAATGTATACCATTATTGTAAGTCATGAAGCAAGACCTCATCAGAGGACTTAAAAACCTCCTTAAAGTTAAAACATAAGCTATCCATGCAAATTTTTTTTTTTTAATTACAATGCTTGATTTCAGTTTCTTGGGAAAAAATAGCTTCCTGTACATTAAAAAAAAAAATCTCAGGGTTTTATGCCTTTGCTTGCCACCTTTCATTTGATTTTTATACCTTATTTGGAAACTTGCCTAAGAGAATTTATGTTCTTAGTAAAACCTTTCCTTTATTTGGTTGACACGGGTCATGAGCAATTATTAACCTATTGAAAGCTATTAATTTGCTTATTATGGGACCTAAATGCCATTTTTGAGAGAATATACCTTACAAATATAGTATTATGGAAAGAAATAGATAAGATCATAGTTTCTCATACAAACATGGAAAACACTCCTAATTCAAATTAAAAAACAAACAAACAAACAAAACCAAACCAAAACTCAACAAAGGAGATAACTGAAATTTTCAGATAAGGAAAACACACACAACTGAAGAAAAAAATGTGTTTCTATTAGGAAATCATTCATTTCTTTACAGAATCAGCACCTCTGGAAAAGCGTGTGTTGCTTTCTAAAAATTTAGTATGTAGCCCGCAAAAGTATGTAAAATTGCAAGGTTTTACTTCTTACTCACAAACTGTTACTGCAATTCCCTTATCACACTAAGATTGGATGTTGAAGACAGCACACAAAGTATCCATGACAATAACACACCGGTTTTCTATAAAGACTATGACTTTAAGACAAGCCTCATTCACTTCCTTCTATACTTAAAATCGCTTAATTCCCATTTCTCATTGAGTGTCTCATTTCTCATTGTGTCTTGAAATCATTATCTTACATATCCCAGAAATATTCTGAAGACCTACTGTAATGTAAATGCAAAAGAAGTTATTTTTTTTATCATCATAGCACATCTTATGCAATGCTTTTAAAAGAGACAAAATAAAAATCACTTTCACAGAACAAGTATTAATTTCCAGTATTAATTAATTCATAGTTTTCAGCAGAAACTGAAAGGCAGAGAAACACCACAAGGCAGAGAAGGCAAGAAAAACAGTATAGAGAAAGAGTAAAGTTAGAAAATAGAAAAGGCATTTATTAATCAGTTCCTTTAAGTAATACTTTGAAAAGTAATTAACTTCCAAGAAATATCAACATAATTAGAAAATGAAGCACTGAAACAAATAAACCTACTTTCACTCACAGGAAACATTATTATTAAATGTGTAAATTAGGTGAAAAAAGTAGGAAACATCATAAGTTTCAGGAAAGGCTGAAGAATGCAGTTTGCTGACAGACTCCTCACCTTTTCCTGCTGTCTTCTTATTACACAGCTCTCTTTCTAATTTCTTTGAGTTTTTCCTTTTACCCTCATTCGCAATTGTAGTTGACACATTGCCTTCATCCTTTGAGATGGGTTTTCCTTTTCTGTCAAAGAAGGCTTCAGATTTCTTTTCTTTGATTTCATTAAGGCAATTGGGATGGTCATTGTGCATCTTCTTCAAGCTGGAGTCTGATAATTTCTCCTTCTGTACTTCAACAAGTTTTGTTTCTAAATCTTGGGGAACATTCATACTGTGCACTTTATCAGAATCTTTAAAGTCAACTCCAGGTGACTGTGGTTTGATTTTTTTATGCACGTGATTCTTAGAATTATCTGATACTGCATATAGACAGTTATCTTGCTCCTCAGTAGATTGCTCCACTGTAAATTTATTATTTTTCCGGTTACTATCCTTGTAATTTATAAAACACTCATTTCCCCCTACTGCTTCCCATTTAAAAGGTCCTCCTACAGTCTTCAAATCCTGAGACACTTCTGTATCACTGCCAGGATTATTATTATCTGTGCCTCTTAACTGGCACTGGTTTTTGTTCGAGACATGGTCAGATACTCCAACTTGACTTGTACCTTTTTTTACAAAATCTAACGAACTGGAATTATGAGTCTCTTTATGTTCTGCAGCACCTCTCTTTGTTTTCATATTAATTTCCTGAGAATGAGTTAACGATGGTGTGTGTTCCTCTCTGCCTTCCACAGGTTTATCCCCCTGAGTTTTGGAGCTCTCATCTTCTGCCCGCAGGCCCTGGATCATGCTCGTTACTTGCTCTGTCACTGAGTCAGCCACAGAGTAGCCGACCTCGCCAACAGCACTGGCCAGGTCATCCACGGCACTGCTGAGCGTGTCCACCAGCGAGGACACAGAGGGAAGGTTCAGATTTTGGTGAAGGTTTCTAAAAAATGCCATTTGTCCAGCCTATTCAGCAACAGCTTTCAATAGTGAGAGATCCTCTGTTTCACAAACTGATCATCTCTGTATCTCCAGCTTCAATTTCAGAGCTATTTGCCTTTGCTATCTCAAAAATCAATACATTTACCAGGGGAAGTTGCAGCTTTCCTCTTTTCATTCAATATGCATTGAAAATAATAAGAAAACGGGTAAATAAATATCTTGAAATGAAACCACAATCAACCAGCAAAACCATAGTCTTTCATCAAATGCAGCATCAACTAGCCATAATGAAATTCATTATTTTCAAAAACAACTGTGTGAGGTGGAATTTATTTTTTTTTTAGTCTAACCTGCAAAGAAGAAGTTGTGAGACATTTAAATTATATCCTTTCATCCATGTCACACTAAAACAAGCTTTTAACATAACACAATACACATCGTGGAGACTTCTTCACCCCAAAATACTTGTTGTCTTTTTCATAAGGTAAGATATTTTGGAACATCAAGCCTTGTTTTGTAGAAAAAAAGAAAGTTAATGACAGACAATTTCTGGGGGAAAAGTTGTTTTTCTTCCTAGAAAATTGAAAATAAAAATTCAGCTCCCTCTTTTAAAGAGGCAGAGGGGAAGAAGGCCTCTTTGATTCCACATTATGTTTTCTGGTGCCTGTCTCTTTCTCTCAAGTCAGCTAACAAAGCCTGTTTAATTTCCATGGCACAAAAGTAGAAAGAGGTTGTTTTAGCAACCCTCAATATCTTTTTTAAGGTCTAATTTCTTTCATTACACATGATCCTTAAAGACCTTGTTGTATTAAAAAATATTCAATAATGTGTTAGTCAGATAAAAGATGTCACTAAAATTATTCTTTAAAATTATTTTCCAGGTGAATAAAAGCAAGACTTTCTCCAAAAGTATAGAGAAGGATTTTAATGGGCTGAGTAAAAATCCAATCATCCCATTCACAAATTTATTTGAAAAGATTTAACTATACAAAATTACGGAATGTTAAAATAAGTTCAAGAATATTCGCAGAGTGCAAGAGAAGTATCTCCCCTGCAAACTCTTTGATTATATAGCTGTTGAATTTCTGTGGCTTGTGGATACAAAGACTTGTTCCTTTCCAAGTACTGCAGTCACAGGAAAAGCCAACGTTGTTGTGTTGCTACATCCTTGCGAAAATGCGCATTCTTATAATTAAGTTTAGTACACTATGTCAGATACTTACAAAGTTTATCTTGTGAATTCTTTCTTGTAGTGTATCCTGAATCGAGATCTGGGAAACCACTAACATTTTCAAAACACATCTTCTTATTAATATATAGGAAAAGTAGCAACATGAGAATAATGAACACCCCAACCGCAGACAGGAATCCAATTGCTTCAGGAGATACTAAAAGAAACAGAAAGAAACACATTTTTAAAAACCTTGTAAAAGTTTGCAAAGCTGTAATATTATCAGAATTGATCATTAATAAATACCTCAAAACATGCAAATATATATGCAAAATATAATTAAACCCCTACCATTTAAATAACTAAAACCCCACCATGTAAATCTGAGTTAATGCTTAATCATCTTTTCAAAGAACAGAAAAGCATCTGGTCCTCATCTGAGAGGGACTGACACTGCGAGCAAGAGGTTCTGATGGAGGACTGGACAATCTCTGCAGAAAAATGGGGAGATTATCAGAAGTTGCCAAGACCAATGATTTCTGATGGAAGACCTGGGAGACGAGCACTGGAAAGGAGCTAAGGGCACCCCATCTTCTGGAGGTTTGGCTCCCTCTGCTCAGGGCCAGCTCTGGGACAGTGCTGCCGAGGAGGGACTGAGCCCTTGCCCTGTCCATATTGTTATGTTCAGCACCTGGCTCCTCTTCCCTCAGGGACCAGCTGGCCCACGCTGCTCCCTGACAGGAGGATGCTTAAAGACCAAAAAACAGAAGGAGAAAAACCATGTAGGTTCACTTGCATATGAACCAAGAAAGAGCTAAATGGAATAGAGATAAAGCACACTTAAAACCAGGTAGAGGGGGGAAAAGGCCAAAATAGACGGATATGTCTTAGAGAGTATGTAAAATAAAGAACATGTAATTGCTGTTAAGCAGATAACTGAAAGGCAGTGTTGAGGATCTCTGGCAGGTGTAGAATCTTTGAAGTCCCTCAGTACCAAACATCAATTATACCATTTAAGACAAAGATTATCAAGGAGCAGGTTTTAGAAATATGAAATCTGCAAATGGATGTTACAAATTGAAGCGATGGGGAAAGAATATTTAAAGGGTTGCTTGTTAATTTGAAAGGAGACTGGGTAAAGAAAGGGATATAGAAGAGCAGCAAAAACAAGCATCTAGATATGTGAGAAATAAGTAACAACTTCAAAAGGCAGTTAAAGACCAAGAGAGGGCAGTTCTTTTGAAAGGAGTGCAGATGCCCACAGACTATAATGAAGCTGAGCTGCTTCATTAATAAAGGCTGCCAGGATGTCAGAGGGAAGCCCCTTAGGAAACCCAGTGGACTCTCTACGAGGTTTACATCGAAAAACTTGAAGTGAGAAGTTAAAATGGTGACAAAACTGCAAATTTGTCGTGAAGTAGGGTGGGAGGTTAAAATGAAGAGTTATAAAACTGCAATTCAATAATATCTGGGTGCAATTTATAGGCAAAAATGTGATAGAACTCAGTAACTGCATGCAATTAACAACCGTGTAAAGTATTACAGAACTGTAAGTGATTCCTAGTGATATATAACAGATTAATTAATCTGTTAACTGGTTTATTAGTAGTGTACTGATAATTAAGAAATAGTATAGGTTCAGTTATGTCTCAAACCTGCATTCGAAACAGGGAGAGTAGCATCTAAGAGTGGACTTTGTGGCCACAACACACAGACAATACATCTTTCAGAGCTGAACACGACTGCATTCATCTGGATGAAAGCTGGGATTTCACATTTCCCTTTCTTCCTCCTGACTTTGCAAGACTCTATACTCAACACCATAAATCCCATTCTTGGGGGTTGATTTTTTTTTTTTTTTAATTTAACGAAGATTTATGAAGCCTTATCAGATTTACAAATTCTGTTTGCCAAGATCTTGGCACTTCACTTTAAGACTATAATGCTGCATGGTAACATCTTTCACTATGTAAAAAGGAATGGGATTAAAAAAAAGTTGGCAACAGACTCTGCATTCTCAGAGATGCAATACAAAAGGACAAGATGCAGGAGTCCGAAATAACTACAAGAAAAATTCCAATTGGAGATGAGGCGGGAAAAATCCAGAATGAGAGGAGTTTATCACTGGAACAGATTGCCTAGATCAGTTATAGAATCCAACTTCAATGTTATCCCTGCTTTGAGCAGGGGACTGAACTGCAAATTACTTTCCCAGGAGCCTTCCAAATGATATCATTCTCTGATTCGACATATGCCCTTTGTAAATCTGGGCTCATACATCTATGTAAAAGTACTGACTGAGAAACACATGCAGCTCCACAACCTCCTCAGTTCGTTTTGCAGGATGACAGGGAACATTTGTGTCTGTGGTGCTGTTCTTAAATTATTACACAGGTGTCTTTTAAATCTGACAAAGAAAGAAAGATCCAAAGAAATGTGCCTTCCACCACGAAAAACAAATTGGACAGATTTGCGCTTCTGTTTTGAGCTGGACATCCAGACCTATCTAAAACTGACAATTATTCTTGCTTCCCTTCTTACCTCTGACCAGAAGAGATCATGTAACATTTTGCCTACACCAGCCCTGAAAATTTTCCCATGAAAAGGAACTTGCCAACAACTTCAACTTGCGAACAACTTCAAATGAGACATGCTGCTGCATCAAGAGGGGTAACAAGGTGAGAAAAGTGGATTTCTATTCTGCAACAGAGGAAAGGCAGCTAAATTTTTTCTTTATTAATATTTTAATTATCATGAACTTTGGCATGTGTCAGGCATTCATTTATTGTTTGTCAGGTGCCTATTTACCATTTTCATGGAATCTTTCCACACACGGGAATACTCTGAGATTTTACAAAAGCCTCAGTTCATATATATTAATTTTTGACCTCAAAGCTTAACAGATGAAATCTCCCAAAGTTCTGCTGGCAGTAGGCATGCTCCCACCCCTTCCAAGACTGCATATGGATGGATAACTGAGAATGTCTAGGGCTATTGGAACAACACCAAATTTTCTCTGAATTATTTATCCTGACCCAAATGAGAGTAGAGACTGGGCCCAGAGCAGAAAATCTTCATTCTTAAATAACTTCCAGCCATAACACCTCTCAAGCACAGAGGCAGTGGCAGAAAAGGCAGCAAGAGGGAACTGTGATTCACCAGAACACGGGGACCAGCAGAAGTGAGAGTGCAGTAGAAGGTGGCACAAGTTAATGATGTTCAGGGAGAAAATCAGTGTGAGATACGAAGAAGGTGCAACACCAATATGGGGTCCACAGAACAAGTCAGAAAGGGATGAGAAGGCAAAAAAGAGGAGAGATGAGAAGGCACATAAATGGTCATGGACCATTGAATGAACTGTGAGAGTGATTACTTTATTATTGGAGCAGGCTGTCCTAAGCAACTTTGCCTGAATTCTGTGTCCAGACTGCTTTCAGCAGGAGATTTAACTGAATTCTAGTCAAGGAATGATTCTCAATAAAGGGCAGTGACAGTCTCCTTTTAATAGGATAGATTAACTGTACAACATCTTCAGGGAAAAACACTCTCCCATATGTCACATTTGATGTAGGTTTAAATTGCAATTTTAAAATTTTTACTTATCCTTATACTGTTCAGCAATCAAACTGCTTTGACCCATCAAAATATATGCTTAAGGAAGTTAACCAAAACCTAAAAGGAACTTGAAAACTGAATACTTTGGGGTTTTTTTCTCCAGTACTTCCCAGATACTAAGTAGTTAAAAAAAGGCAGTCTGAAAGCCTTATAGTTCTCTATGGAAACACAGTATCTGATGACATTTTTCTGGAGTGAAAAAAGAAACATTGGCTGATACCGTACAAAAAGAATGAAACTTTAGCTGCAGCAAGACTAATTAATTATTTATGTAATTCAGTGTGAACATAGGACTTGAAAATTATATTTCTGTATCAATTTGCACTCATGTAAAGAGTCTTAGAATACTTGTTCACAGATTAGGTAAATTATCAAGCTGAAATCCTGTAATGTATTACCATTATGAAGCCAGGAAAAAAAAAATGTACTTCAATTTTCCACATGAAATGTGTACAGATTCCCATCTATGAATACAGGTTTTATACATCACATTAATCCTTCAGTTGGTTTCTCACAGCTGAAGTGTCAAGCAGGTATACCTCATAGACAGAAAAAAAAATAAAAAGTTCTTTTTTGCATAAAAAATACATCTATGCCACATTCATCACCAGAATTATTTTGATTCAAATCATACTGTCAAATTCTGATTTGTCTGGGCATTAATTGTACCATGGAAAGCATTTTAAAAACTCTCAGAGGTTCTCAGTGGTTTCTTCTATTATCGGAAACTAGTAAAAAAGCAGTATTTTCTCAAAGCCATACTTTAAGTTCAAATGTCCTACTCGTATAAACTTCATAATTATTCTCAGTTCTTAAGAAAAACAACAATGAAATTCGGAATTTATGTTTGAAATTCATTATAATATAAGGCAGTTTTAGAAATACTAAAAGAACAAATGTCTTTCTACTATGTTTCCAAGACTAATTGAATTGCTGGCTATGGAAGTGGCATAGAAAGTTGTAGTCATTACAGAAGTATTACATTAATATCACTTTAATTCAATTTTGTTGTTACCATCACTAGAATCAAAAGTATTACAACACAGAAGCTTACCATCTCTTAATCTTAAATATCAAATTAGCACCTCTTTCTCAAATAATAACCTCCCTCTTATGAAATAATTTTTCATTTCCAAAAAATGTTTCTAGCTCTTCAGAAAATAATGGCATCTTCAAGTAAATATCACCAAAACAACAAAATCCTCAGACATTTTAAAAATAAGAAACGTTTTTTATTTTAAAGTTAAAAGCATTTAATATTTTAATATGTATCTAGCCCCAAACTGTATTTAATATCCAGTCAATTATTTTTGGAGCTTTCACACTCTACATCATATTACTCACTTAGCTAGTAATGTACAAAGCCACACAGTTATCTTACTAATGTTTCAATTATTCATTTACCAATGCAACACTATCTCTTCTGTACACAAATTAACTAACTAGGGGGTATGGTCTGAAAAATGCCATTTACCTTTAGGATCCTAGCACAAAAAACATTTGAAAGTAAATAAGTAAGCTTGTTTTTATTTATAACTTGGGTTTTGGGGGGCTTTTTACAACTTGATCTAAGATATTTTAGCCCTTTAAATTCTTTTAAATATACAGGACTGTTGTTTAGTATTTAGTCCTGAAGAATAATGATTTACTGTTATTCATTTTTTACACCATTACATCTTGACATTCCATGAAAATAATCTGTGCTGTCCAGTTCAAAACATTTTCATCTAAATGTCATTCACTGCTGCTTGTCACTTCTTTCTAACTTTGCCACTTGCACAAGAAATTAACATATTTTTAGAAAGCTAAGCAGGTTACTGAATGAAACAACAAGATTTGTGCCTTGATTGCCTTTTCCCATGTTTGAATTATTTATCTCCAAACAGGATGTATTTATTTCCCACAGACAACTGATGTCATAACAGAAAAAAACAAATGAATACCTCTACACCTCCGTCTGCTCACAAGTGAAATACTTGGGTCTGACTTATTACTCAACAGGATTAGGGACTGCACTTTCATATGCATCAATTTACATGTAAATTTTTTTTTCTTTTTGCTAATTACATAGGATTATCTCTTCTCCAAAAGTGAGTAACTGAACTTGAAGGCTACCTAAGATTTTGTGCTCTTTCTAAACAGCTTTTCTTTGACAATGGAAACTCAATACACAACGTTTCACAGCAATTTGTGAATTCGTACATAATTAGCATCTTTCTGTTTGCTGGAGTAGTTGAAGAAGCTACAAGTGAATACAATGTTTTTTACCTGAATGAAATGCTACACGTACAGGGGGTAATAGTTTATCCACTGTTGCCTTAGAAGACTTAAAACATTAAATTCTTGACTACCTGCACTGCTTCCAAACATGAACTGTATATGGCAGCATCACTATTAGAATGCTTTCCCATAAAAAAACAGAAGCAACTGTACCACAAAAATTGACTAGCTGATATTGCTGCTAAAAATCAGTGACAATGAGCTCTAAACATTTTATTGAACACATCAAAAGACAAAATTCCAAACATATATCTTATGACTCCTGTTTTATTCCTTCTTCTACCTGCCATATAAAACACTGGAGCTACGTAATTCCCTTCTACAAATTTACCTATTTCTTCTATGTTTTGCCAAAACAAACATCAGGAAGTCTTTTAGCTCAACTCAAAACCCACAATGACATCTCATATATCAATGCTTTTAATTTTTTTAGTTACATTTAGGTAACATTAAAACTGAAGATTTTCTGTATAAAGATGCTGCCCCCTCCAATCCAAACTTGCATTTTGCCTTTCCTTACGCAGCACAGACTTCTTCCCTCAGCCCACTACTCACGGCTACATCTGTCAGCATACTGTGCTAAATACATTTTATTCTGCCAGTCTTATGATGTTCCTTCTTCTGGGTTTGTTGCTCCCGCATCTTGCACTTTGTTGTACAGCAAGTTCACACACTCTCCAGTACAAATTACAAGTCCCTGCAACATGAGCTACCTGTACTTCAACATTTTAAGTATCCACATTCAGGATACAACCCTGAGTGACACGCAATTTCAAATGAGCGTGAACTTGAAACGACAACTCAATTCAATTTCAATGCAAAACTGAAAAGAGAATTATTTCCTAAATAAGAAAATAATTAACAATTTTAGCTACATGAACCTCTCAGAAGTTTTTTAAGACTGACAGAATGAAATGAGGATGAAAGTGCTTATTTAACTTTCTATTTGGAATAACAATGTCCTTTAAATAGACCTTACAAAGAAATACTGAGGAAAACACAAAGCTTATATTACCTGAAGTGATACATAATGCCACTTCTGGATTAATTTCTAAAAAATGTCATCTTAGGCAAAAAATAAATGTGTTTGTTTACATGAAAAGTTTACTGGAATAAGTGTATCATGAAAGCTACACTGGTCTAACTCCACTGTCACTCCTATTCCAGCAATTTTTTTTAACATTTAGTTTACGCCACTTTCCCCTGGCTGAGGGATAATATGCACTGCTACAGAGACAAAGCAGAACCTCTTTTTCCCTTTGTTTTCTTAATATCGAATTACAAGGACTAATAAGAAAAATACATTTAACATCTAGATTCCAGGAATTCTTACACACAGGAAGAAATTCTAGAATGTATTTTAATCTAAAAATTCAGTTTATTTGATTTTATTACAATCAATTAAATTACTCAACTAAATATTTACATCAAATAGATTTCATTTACTTCATAAAATATAATCATAGAATCATAGAATATCCTGAGTTGGAAGGGACCTACAAGGATCATCAAAGTCCAATTCTTAGATTTACACAGCACCATCCCATAGAAGAGCATTGTCCAAGCACTTCTTGAGCTCTGCCAGGCTTGGTGCTTGGTGCTGTGACCACTTCCCTGGGGAGCCTGTGCCAGTGCCCAAACAACCTCTGGGTGAAGAACCTTTTCCTGATATCCAACCTAACCCTCCCCTGACACAGCTTCAGGCCATTCCCTCGGGTCCTGTCACTGGGCACCACAGAGAAGAGATCAGTGCCTGCCCCTCCTCTTCCCCTCATGAGGAAATTGTAACTGCAGTGAGGTCCCCCCTCAGTCTCCTCTTCTCCAGGTTGAACAGACCCAGTGACCTCAGCCATATCTAACTCACAGTTTATGATAAAACTGGCTTGGTTCATTGAATTAACTAATCACACATATGACTGAAGAAAAATACTTGTGGCAGCTCTAGTACTGCCTCTACAGATTGTTTTTTCCAGGATTCTTTTCCCTTTCTTTTAAAACACCACACTGAAACTGTCTTTTGGTGATGAATTTAATTACAGGAAAAAGAGGACCCTTGGCTGCAAAATATCACTGATCTAAGAAAGAATTTAGTAATAACTGAAGCCATAGTCTGAGATGGAGATTTAAACTTTTGACAGAAATCTTTTAATTCCTAAATCCTTATGTGCTGAAAAAGTTGTCAGCCTGCCATCCCTGCTGATTTACCAGTCCCTCAATGCCTTTTCTCTCTTACATGGAATTCATCTCTGATTAAGTAGTACCTCACAACAGAAATCTCTGAAAAGAAACAGCGAAGGAAGCATCACATTTGCCACTTGGAATAGACACTGATCACAGAATCATCTTGATTACCTCCAAATCCCAATAATCTGTTGCAATTACATAGCATATTACATGACTATTATCCATGCAGTGGGTAAGAGAACAGCAGTGATTATAATTTTTTTAATGGTATCCTCAAATAATCCTCCCAAAGCAAAAGTATTAAAGACCCACAGGGGTCTAGAGACTTGTGGTTTAAAAGTTCATTTGCAAAGTAGCTCTCCACTACGGGGAAAGAAAAATAATCTGTGTAATAAAAATATTTTAAAACCTTCTTTTTCCCTATCAGACACTACAATTAACAACAAAGCATGAGACAATCCATGTAATCCAACAGTAATTAATCAGGATATAAAGCAAAGTACTGCGTGGTAAAAATGATTATATGAACATGAGAACTTGAGTGAAGAAAGGCCAGGGTTTCGATATAGCAAAGTTCTTACACACAAAACTTGCCACAAAAGAAAAGATACTGCCATAGCTGGAATTAAGTGACCCCAGTAGCTGCTGCTTTCCAGAAGACTCCAAAAACAGGAGAACACACAGAAATAATATTCTGCTTCCTGTATGGGAATCAGTAAGCTCAAAGAAAAGTATGTATTTTGTATTGAACTTTCTCTAACCCAAAAAATGTACACACAGATTACTTTTCCAACAGAGTGCAAAATTATATATACATATATATATAGTCTGGTGGTGTTAATTTTAACATTATTACTTTTTTTTCTTTAACACGTAATAATACTTCTAAAGTATCTCCCAAGTATATGAAGTTTAGTATTCATGGGTTACAAAATTTTTCAAGCCTTGAAAAAAAAGTACTAATTACAATTTTATTCATATATTATAAAAGTAGCTTTAATTGTTTATCCTTTCTTAATGAAGAGTTTTTATTCCTCTTTGTAAAAGAGAAAGTGCACTTTTTGTATTGATTTGTATTGATTTCTATTATTTGATTTGTACTGTCCAAATCTGAACCCCTAAATGAGTATAGAAACAACATATATTTACATTTGACATTAATGTGAGGTTACCTAATCTAAAGAAATTTGCTACCATCTGTGGCATCGCCCTTTTCTTGACGAAGAACAAGTAGTTCTATGAACTGGATGACAGCAGGGAGAAAGGGAAAAATTATTTTATTTCTTTTTCAGAGGCAGTTACTTAGTATAGACTATTACAAATTGTGTAAATTGTGTTGTATAGCTTGAATATCAGATGCCGTTGATTTTCAACATAATAATGTTTCTACTGTAAAATGAAACTAATGAATAAATATTACTTTTTTTTCATTCGGATTAAATGCAGTTGGCAGCTTAACATTCAGACATATGCAAATGGATAAGGACAGTTGACCAGAACATTAAAGAGGAATAGTTCTACTTAAAACATACTTCTGACAAAGCAAAAATTCACACCTTCTTATCTTTTCAAAATTATTATTACCAGTGACATTTTTCATTGTCAGACAAAGACATTGTCTTTTTGCAACTTCTCTTTTACATATTAAAGAGAGCACTTCTGTTCCATTATTAGTCACAAAGTCAGTTTGCTGAATAATTTCCTTTGTTTGCAAGACTGCCACAACAATAGAAAGAAAAGAACATCTTGCAAAAAAAAAGGGCTTAAAAATACTTTTTAAACATCTTTGCAACTCAGCCCTTACTCAGATACTCAATCTACGTTTCCATGAATTAAATACTAAACACACTGCTGAGTTAGAAGTATCACTTTGCACTACTTCAAAAATAAACAAGTGAAAAATGTTGCGTGAAAGAGACATAAAAATAATATGGCCATATATTTTTCCCTTTAATTTCACTTACATGTCACACAGTGAATACATAGCAGAATATATTAAAAAGGAGTTTCTTCAGTTATAGCTCAATATTGTAAACACTCATCACAAATCTGTCTTGTTTGTACAAACAACCTGAAACAGCCTAATTAAAACATTACTAAATCTAACAACAGCTAATTCCAAGTTCAACTTGCAGCTGCACTATACAACTAAAAAAATACATTTTTCTCTTTCCCTGAGTTCTTTAATGTCCATAGGAAATAACCAAAGGAACAACTTAACACAAATCTCCGGACTCCCTCAAAAACAGCTGGATACTAGGGAGATATCCAGCAAAAAGGCAAACTGCTGAGTACTTTCAAAAAAACTGTCACCTTCTGCAGTCAAAAACTAAGCGGGACTCTTCTTTCCCTAGCCAGGCCTTCAATTTGTATTGTCAGACACTGGCATAAGTGTGTGTACACAAATTTGCATTAAATAATAGAAGTAAACAAGACGTTAATTTATAATAAAAGCAAGAATCTATTTTTCCTTTTTTCCAATTTCCAGATTTCAACAATCTGTAAATATATAATTGCACAAACAGTTCAACTACTTAACTATGTTAAACATAGCAGACATAAATTTCAGTGCTTCCCTTATAGCTGGTCATACATATTTAAAATTCTTTTTGATAGCTGGGAAGTGACTTGCTCAGTATTTTGTAGCTATTAGATGTTATATAACAGTGACAAAATACTCACATTTTCAGGACGCACACTCCCTATATTTATGCATTTAGAAGAAGCCTCTTAAAAAATACATAAGAATTAGTTTTAAAGCCTTTCCAGAAAAGCCTATCAGTCTCTCTACTCCTGATCAGCTCTTTGCAGATTCTCCTCAAAAATTTATGAATCTGCTAAAAGGAAACAAAATAACAAAACCCTACAAAAGTAGCGCAATCCTTCTTGTGCAGCCTAGAAGAGGACCCACCACAGTCTCTCTTGGGCAACTACAAAGCTGTACCAACATCGATGTGACACAGGAGGAGGCCAGTGCCAGACAGTGCCACATCTTTGGGTAGCAAGTCTGAGTCTGTATCGATATGATTGGGATCATATTCCCAGCAGAACCGACATAATCTCAACTGTTCAATGAACATTGTAACTGGTACTTGCAAACCCTTGAGTCGATGGTTTTAACTAATCTGAGACATACAAAACCTAAAAATACAGGGAAAGTGAGGTTTCAAGTTATTTTCATTTTTACAGTTGAATAATCTAAGAGCAGACATTTGCTTTTTAAGGCTTAGGTTTGGCTTTTACAGCTAGATATGCCTTCAACTATAGCTAAAAAGTTTTCATTACATTATTTGAAGTAAACGGTGTAGCTACATGTAGCTTTGCACACCTTTCTGGTCCGTTTCCATTTCATCATCTGATACTGCAAGATTCGTATTTTCCTAGCAAAAAATGAAAGGACAGGCAAGAAAAAGACAATTTAGGAACGCGTTATTTTGCTAACTAGAAAGAAAAATTACCACGAGCAACAGGTGTCCTTCAAGTCATATAATCCCCATATAAATTGTAATTACATTCCATCACTTGAAACCGGAAAGTTTTCCCATGTATTATTCATAGAAAACACATGCTTGCTTGCTTGCATGCTTACTTTTCCCTTTTCCCTATTCACTACAGGAAAAACAAGATGGAACATTGCTGTTTATCCTATTAGTTGCTTCTCAACAACCATGTATTTGGAAGGACTGTAAGAAAGATGGACAGACAAGCAAAGCACAAGTGTATGCTGGAAGAACTCCAGTTACTTAATGCACGTTTATTTATTACTGATGTTTCTTTCAGAGGTTCCACACAGGCACTTCCAACTCCATTCACATGGCAGTCACAGTTCCCCACCACCCCTGGCAGAAAGCACGAGAGGCTTTCAGGCAAATAGAGAACCATTCTGTCAAACACCACCAGCTCTCAAAGCCTCACAGACAATATTCAGTGAAACTGAGGCAGTGGACGAATGCCAGGAGTGCTGGAGTGTACTCTCCTGGTGCCACAGTCACACAGACACCAGAGAAAAAGGAGAAGGGCACCCTGCAACCTTACCCAGCACCAGACAAGACTGCAGGGAACGAGCCATGTGTCAACGTGAACACTTAATCTGCCCATTCAACTTCTGGGGTGAGCTCACAGATGAAAAAAAACGGCTTGGCTTTCAGGACACAGGCAAGAGATGGGGAACTCCATCCTGTATAAGCTTGACAGGAGCACTCAGTGACATTAAGGACAAAGCTGGAAGGTCTGATTTGACCAGCTCGAGACTGCTGGCAGCCAGGAATTCTCTGCTTGGAAATGCTTTCCTATTCTGAGGATGTCAGTAGGGATCTTGAGTCTGCACTCCTATCCTGGCAAGCAAACAGGGCTGGACAACTGGCAAATAACGTAATCCTTAGGAGCCTGGCCTTGGTCAGACAATAAAAGTATCTTAAATGTGTATCAGATGACGTAAAGTCTTAGATAAAGTAACTAAAACTCTACATGACTGGAAGATTTGCAGCACCATGGCGAGCATCTTCTGCTTTAAAGGCACACATCGAGTAGGGAGTGAAGACAGACAAGAATGAACAAAATCCATGCACTGCAAGAAGAAACTCATCAGTAACATAGGGACACAAACAGAATATACACAGAAACTCACATGAACTAAAGAGGAACCCAACACAATGCAAGTATAAATGGCACTAAGAGGATATTTCTCTTTTAATCACACTTACCCTTAGGCTAATTTATAACCACCAATGCTAAAACACAAGTTCCATGCTACTGTTATTTAATTTATTGTATCAATCGCTAACCTAGTTTAGAATTCAATGCTCAAATATAACACAGAATCTTAAAAAAACCCAACAAAAACATCTTTTCAATTTAACTTCCCAGCAGTTAACATTAAATCCATACAGCACTGTCTCCAAGAATGCAGAAAATTTGTTTTTCTTAAAATCAGTACAGCATCCTAAAATAAATAAGGATTAGCAAGATTAATAGCTTTTGAAACTTTATCAGAAGGCTTTCTGAAATTCCAATGAGTTTCACAATTCAGAAAGATAAACAGGACCTATTCCAGAAGGAATACAGAGCACTCTATGTACCAACTTATCCGTCAATGGAAAAACAAAGACAGCAATAAAAAGAAAAAATTCACCTCCCCTCCAAAATGAGATAGAATAAAAAAAAGGGAGATCAAATGATTCACAGTTTAGAAAAGCGGGAAAATTTTCTTAATTACAGTACTGTCAAACCACATACAACACTCAATAGTTCTTTTAATAGATATTTGGAAAAGATGACTTGTGATGATAAAACTATTTTGACCTTAACTGGTAGACTTAATTCTGAGGTTAGGCAATATTAAATAAATGTTTCAATAAACCCAAACAATTTTACCAAAATGTCTCAGTGAATGCAATGGAAACTAAGAGGACAAACAAAATTTCTTCCAACAGAGTATGACGTGGTTTGACAATACTATTAAGCCAGTCTAACACTAAGTTGTCAAAAGAGTCTTTCAGCCTTACTCCTCTCCCACCACATTTCCTTACTCCTTCCTTTGGAAAGCACTGAGACACTTCTGACCCAACCAAGACTCGATTCAAGGAACTAATCCTTGAAGAAATGATTTTTTTTAATTAGCTTTCAGATGAGAAGACAGAGATTCAACAGCAATGCTGGAGGAAGGAGCATAGGGCTGCCAAAATGGACAGAAAACAGAACTGTATCTAATCTTTACATCAGCTGAGCTGTTCTGCTGAGCTCCAACTTCAGACACCGTAGCTCAGCTTTAAGCTGTACCAGCCCTCTCTGGAGCACAGCTCTGCTCTGTGCTCTGTCAGTTGCTGTCTCACTACTGTTACAGCTGTTTTCAAAGAAGTTTGAGTCATTAAGATCTCACCTGAAATCAGAGGCAGAGATTGCCAGTTCATTCCATCAGTTTTTTAAAACATCCTCTCGACTTTCTATTACTACTAAAAATCCTATCATCCTACAAATATCTCATCTGGATAAGGCAAAGATCAAAGTTTTTGTGGTTACCCATCACAGCTAAACAACTTTAACAAATTCCACGTAACTCGGTGAATATTGTAGAAGCATGTTTTTCCCTCTTGTGAAAAATCTGAGATGATTTTATTTTGAGCAGATTTTATTTTATAATTTCACTATTTTTTCCTATTGACATTGTCAGCATCAAAAGATTCTGCAACACAAAGATGCAACACTAAGATCCACAAAAAGACCATAACACTGGGCAAGAGATTTCTCACCAGGACTATTCACAAGCTAAGGAATTCACTTTCACAAATCATTGCTTACCTTTTCTAATGCAGATCAGTTCATGTACACCACAAGTTCTTTCTCCACCTGTGTGGAAATACACCATTAGAAAACAGTAACAAATAAAATGTATTTCATTTCTTAATAAGGCTTATAAGGAGTGTAAAAGAAAGTTCCAAAACTCTGTCATTTAATAGAAATGCAGAAGACTGAGTTAACGAATTTTCAAATTATACATTATAACCTTTGGAGAAAACAATAAATGTACCTTTGGCTTAATATTGCTAATGGTGGTACAGTTTGAAGAGCTTTACACTGAATTTATACAGATAAAATTACAAAAGCAAGCACCTTAACTGAAGCCACACTGATGTTTGCCAAGTATAAAACAAAATTTCCTGTTTGGAGGAAACTACCCTATCGAATGCTATCTACAGAAGAATTGTCAAAATATAAAAAAAATTTGCAATATAACTGAATGCCAAAATAACACTATGATTACCTTCCATGGTTTAAAAAAAAAAAAAAGAAAAAAAAAGAAAAAGAATCCCTATTAACAAAGGCTTGGTTTGCCTAGAATTTCTTCTTTAGATATTTTTTAAATTTAAAAAAACAGCTGTATAGAACTTTAGATATTTATTATTTATTATTATTAGAGAGGTATTTATTCGAGAATAATAGAATTATTGCTAGAAACAATACGTTTTTGTTTACATTTTAATAAAAAGCACTTTATGTTGGGATTACAGCTTGTAAACAAAACACCAACACATAGTATCTAAACTAAAAATATTTTGGAATTATATGCCCCGTGATCAAACCTTAAAATTCAAAATTACATCAAGCTATGGCTTCTCTTAAGTACACCCTAGCCCACTCAGCCTTTTTCCATTGACAACAAAAGAGTGCATGGATATGAATACAGAGCTGAGGGGAACTGCCTGGGTTTTCATACCCAGTTCTCTGCAACCTCATGAAAATACAAAACAGAGCTCCAAAACCTCACAAAACACCTATTTCGTATGCATTAGTTACTCCTTGGCTCCAAACACTTCAAAACGCACTAAAACAAGCTTCAGGTAACAAATTCTTCCCATCTCAAAAATATGGAAATACATTATATAGCACTTATTACTCTCCTCCATTCCATAATAAATTAATTATGACATACAATACAGCATAAAATTATATCAAACAATACTTAAAACTCTTAATTGGTAACACTACAAGACAGTATTGTAAAGCTTTAAGAAAATACCTGTATTTCTACTTAAATTTACGCTTTAAAGAAATAACTGAAGGAAATCCATATATTGGAGGGAGAAAGGATAAAAGGGATCAAATAAATGGAATAAAACAAAACTCTTCTAAAAAAAATTAATGTCTGTGAAAGTAGAAAGAATCCTCATTTTATGTCAACATACTCAGAAACATGAAATACAGGTTTCAAATATACTCTTGAATGGGAAATCAAGTATCAGTGAGTCTGAGGATCCCGGGAATTTTGTAGAGTCATCACCCTTACAAAAGCCAGTTGTAATAGCAATATAATTCCCTCTTTTCAGTGCATTCTAGAAGCTGGGCAACATAATTTTCATTCAGAAAGCATTTTGGAAGGAAAATATAAGAAAAACTAAATTAAAAATATAATCCGCTTTTATAATAACAAGGCATTAAAAAACAAACAAACAAAACCCAAAACCAGACAGAGGGGGAAGACCACAATCTCCTTTAAAGTCATTGCAATCATCTTCAGGGTACAAAAGATAAACCAGAAGAGTGACTGGAAGTCTTCTCCCTAGAATTTTTCCCCTGTTAGTTTTAAATTCAGCAGTGAAGAAAAAGTAAAAATTACAGGAAAAAAAAAAAAAGGATTTTTCATAACACAGATGCCAGACAGTTAAAAATAAAGATTCACCTAGAACCGACTGAGGGAAGAGAGCAGCAATAAAGTTTAATTATATTCACTGCTCTCAGTGAAATCAACCAGTTTGAAATCGTACCACAAAATACTAATTTTAGGTTTGGATTCTGCATTACTACCTATTGTTTTCTAAAGCAAGAGATCTTTACTCAAACATTTAACTTCTAATATAAGATGGTGTTCCACTAAGCCTTTATATTAATCAACATGTTACTTTTTATTGACCACAGGGATACAAAACAAATTTATACCATTTAACAGGCATTCAGTCAGGATTTTATACCTTTTCATTTTGCTAGAAAACCCTAGCATGCAATTTCTTTTTTTAATAGGTGATTCATTTATTACTTTTTTTCAAACTGCTTTTGGATGGAAATCAACTGTTAAATAAAAATACATCAAGAGATATAAAAGTTAAAGAAAGTATCTTTTATATTTTAAATTAACCAATGCATTAAAGACATGAAATTTTATCCTCAACTGACCTGGACAGATTCCTCTTTTCCCCTGTGGTCCTCAAAACTGTGGAACTAATACATTATTCACACCTTGTTTTTATTCATGGATTAACAAATAAACCCAAGTTTTTCCATCTTTCCAACTCCCAAGAATTCTCTCAGCTTTTAATAAACTAGTTACTGAAAGAAACCACACTGAAAATATAGAAATATTCCGAATGACAGCAAGATGTCAACCATTAATTTAGCATTTCGGTCTCAAAATAGTGGGTTTGTGTTGGTTAGCCCACAAATCCAGTGGCATGACACATTTAAATTTTATTCTTTAAATACTATTTTTAGGTGATTTATCATAGTATAGTGTTAGTTCACCATAATGTTATGGTTGATTAAAATTTAAGCTCGATTTAGATACAAATTATTATTAGTTCCATTTCACCTTGACTATGAACATGATCTCCTACTTAAGATTTTAAGGTTTTAAGTGAGTTTGCACATAAAACTACATAATTCTCTGTCCAAAATGTAATCTGAGAACAGAAACAAACCCACCTGGGTAGACAGAGCTTTTCATAATATCACACAATGGAAGTAAAATGAAAAATAATGAAAGATCAAGTAATTTTAGAACTGGATATTCAACAAAACATTTTCATTTTCTTGAGCAAGAAGAACCACCTAGTGGTCCTAAAAATCTAAGTCATTCAAACATTTAACACAAACAGAATGGCCAGATGTTTTCCAGAGGGAGCTGAAACACCTGATGAACTTCAATTTTCTCAATTTAAGACAAAGGTTTTGCATACGAAGTCTCTATTTGCCAAGATTACTACGGCAGCAAAAAGATTAAAAGATGTACATCACAGAAGATGAATATTGAATTTTGTACTAACTGAAAATTTTATGTCTTTCTAAACTAGCACGATTCAAAATTTGAAGTTCTACTATATTAGGAGCTTAGCTGGAACTTCACCACTAGATGCTGATAATAATTGTCTAGGAAACTTAGCACAGGCATTACCACAGGGTGATTTAGGTTGGGAACGAATGACATCTGGTGCTCTCAAAGACTTCAGAGCAGGAGCAGCATTGTAGAAAGTTTCTCCGAGCCTCACCCAACCACGTTCTGCAATGACCACAACTCCAAGAGCTCTCCGGGCACCAGTGGTTCTTAGGGGGAAGGTGTCACCCCTGGCACCGGGAGCACTTCCACCCTGGAGCCAGCCAGGACTCCCCTTGCTGCAGCTCACACCGCTGCCCCCACGCTTTCACTGGGCAGCTTAAGAACCCATCTCCATCCCCCAGACCCCGCTGCACAGTGAAAGGCTGCTCTAAGAGTGCCTGGCAGGTTTCCCCAGACTACACCAATATATTCCCTAAGCCTCTCCTCGTGTGCCACGTACTCTAAGTTCCCTCCCAGCTTAGTGGTACTCTGCTGAGGTCCCTCCAGCTTGTCAGCCTCTCATGCTGGATTAACACAGCTGGATGCAGGCCACAGACACGTGGCTGGTCCATGTTCAGCTTGCTGTTCACCAGGATCCTCAGGGTCTCTTGTTCAGAGGTGCTCCTGGCCAGCCTGCCTGCAGCTGGTAGTGCAGGGCTTGGACTTCATCTGTCCTCGTGGAAGTTTCTGAGGTTCCTTCAGCCCACTCTGAGCTTGCTGAGCGTTTGCCAGGTAGCAGCCCTTCCCTCCAGCTTATTAACTACTCCCTGCCAGGCATCACCCATTAACTCAGCCAGGGTACATTCCATCCCACCAACAGACACAGCACACAGTCCTAGTTCCAGCACCAAAACTGTGATGCAACTTAGACTGCTGCGTATCAAATTCATTATTCTTCAGTTCAGTAACAAATCCAGGTTCATAGCTGCAGCAGAACATTATACATTATCACAAAAGCCCTTTGTCAGTGGGTGTAATTTTTCAGATGCACTTTTTACATGATAAATTACTTTCCTGCTGAGAATTGTTTTTTAATTAGCATTTTCATAAGTTTGGACCACATTCAACAAACGTTTACTTAACATTTTATTCAACAATAGACAACTATTTTTTCCCTTGGCAAACCCACGACATTCCAGTGCAGAACGACAACAGTGAGCAGGTTGAGTAGCAGGAATAGGGTGCTACAGTGTAGAAACATAAAACAGGATACAAGTGATAAAGCCTAACACAATGTTAATGTTACCATGTCTAAGCATGTGGAAACGCTACTGCTTCTGCTAGGAATGCAAGAGACTCAGGAAACCCATTCTTATGCTAAGCGTTTCATACAACACGCTACAAATTTATTAAAAAAGACAACTATAATGAAAGACTTCTGGGTCCCATATACCAACAAATCTACTTGAAAAATTGCCTCACACCAAGAACTGAATTTAAGGAAGAATCTGGGTTTAGATGATCAGACAGCTAACTGTAACGGAAAATTAACAAAGCTGAAGACTTTCGTGCAACAGCAACTCTACAGCTGCCGTCGGTGTTTTCTCTGCAAAGGTTACATACATTAGCCCTCACTCATGGTGTAAAATCACCTCTGCATTCCTTTAGCATTCTTTTTTAAAATTTTAGTCTACAGATAATACTGCATATGTAAAAATTGAAATGTTTAAAGTTGAATGCTTAGAACTAGTCAAAAAGCAAACTAAAAAGCAAACAGCATCTGATTTTTTAAGGAAAGAGACAGCAAGGTTAAAAAAAATTGCGATTTTATATACTTATTTATATGTCTACATCTTTTACGTTTTGTGCAGTTTTGGTCTCCTCTTTATCCCACAACCCCAAAGAATAAAATAGAACCACAGAAGACACAGAGAAAGACCAAAAAAAAGTCAATGAAAGTGATTAAAACACAAATGGTTTCCATATGAGGAGTGACTTAATAGGTTAAGACTCTTGGACCTGAAAAAAAAACCCACAACAGATGGTGGACATAAGCAGGTGAATATAGAAGAATTATTCACTGTCTAACCCACTAATAAGAGAAATAACTATCAGACTAAATTAGCTGCAGACATGTTCAAGACCAGAAGTTTTCAAGAGTGGAAGTCAGAAATCCATGTTCTGATTTTATAATACAAACTCCAACTGTAAAGACTGTCTTCTTTGCTAGCACCATCTAAAAAGATCCCTATCTAGTTATTTCTTAGCCTAAGGATAGGTCATCCACCTGTCCTAAGAATATTTTGGGTTTTGTTATCCAACCATAAAAATAGTGACAAATATCAAAAGGTTTTTTTCATGGGAAATACTTTCTTTTTAATTATGTTTGTAATCAACAGAACCAATGACACTGAGCAATGAATTAGCAGCAACAATTGATCAAGAATTACATAGCCATTTCTGTTTCTCAAACAAATTTTGCACCCAATCCTACTCACACAGGAATAAATGGAAGCATCTATATGGACTGAAAGTAGCCAAAGAGAGATGGATTTTCTAACCTAAGTCATAAAGTAGAGAGGTTATTTGGGACCTTCTCCCCTCATCATGAAAATACTATTACCTCTGCTTCCAAAATGACCAGAAACTTCTCTTTCCCTACTCTTCTGACAACCAAAATACAATTGGCACAAAAAAAATATTAGTAAGTTCTTTATTTCACCTTGTTCTCAGTCAAGTACTTCTTCGGACAAGTCTTACTGGTGGAAACGAAGAAATATAGTAAATATAAATAGCAATGGAAACATCCAGTATAAATCTGACCCAAAACCTATAATTTCTTTTTTTACTAAAAATAGAAAGAAAACCAGAAGCTACAAAAAGAACTTCACTGAAAATGACAGAAAGACTAAATATACATTGCCAAGCACTGGACAATGCTATCAAATGTTCAGGAAATAAAAAAGATGTCAACAACAAAAGCTGACAACAAAAAAAGGATGAAAAATGAGTATGACTTCTAGTAAATTCCTACAGTTTTTAATTAACACCACTAATCACTACTCTAGATCAAAGTTTCACAAGAGAAAGTAAGCTGAGAAACATTTCTTTTTTTAAAAGGACTCTATGATCTATGGAGAATTATATACTCACAGAAACAGTATCAAATATTTCAGATAATGCAGTAAGTCTGTGATACAAAGGGAAATTACTACAAAGAATTTGTATTGCAAAAGATTCCATTAGTAGGAAAACTGCTTATTTTAGCCTACAGAACAAAAGTACCTGTAAGATGTGTCAGTCATACTGCATTTACCCCTTTTCACATCAAAGATTATTCTCCTCTGCAAAATGGGACCTATTAGTTCACAAACTCAACACTCATTTGCTGTCTTAAAATTAACTTTCAAAATCCTCCCAAAATTTCCCCTTCTTACTTTACAAACAGATTTACACAGAAATCAGGAAACAACTCCCATCTCCAAGAGTGAAATGCACAAAAATTAGGATGTTCAGTGATTAATTGCTGACTTGAAATCCACTTCAACTTTTACATGTAACACGGGCCCTTGGCCTTATGCAGTTCAAAATCTGACAATATTCAGGAAAAAGTCTGAGAGTATCACCTGTGAATCTCTTGCATCATTCACATCATCACTCCCCACTGGGAGAGGTATAACTAAAAGAAGTTCAAGAGAAAATAAGATCTAATGGTTAAAACAGTTGAAAGTTCTCTGGAAGACAGCAAAACTCTTTCCTTTCTTTGAGGTTCCCTGTATTTTGATGGCAATATAAGCAGATATTTTTAATCAGGTAGTGACTGTGTGTTTGCTTTCCTGCAGCTCCATCTCGAACACCAAGAATTCCAATTTGCAAAAGTGCTCAACATTAAAAATTAAGAGAATTCAAGAAAAATTTCACTCTCAACGCATCAACTGTTCTTATATTAGGTATGATAGCTTCATCTCAGCCCACAGGGAACTTGTCAAAAAAAAGTGTGTAAAACATTAAAAGTTACATGGAGTTTTTAAAAAGAGGTAGCCCCCTTTGTTATCTTAAAGATAGGAGACCTACCAGCTTTCTTCATTTCAATAGATTCAACACTACAGAGATGATGGTGTAAGACAAATCCAACCCAGAAACTGGTGATTTTGCCTATGGCACAAGGTTTCACTGTCATCAGCAAATAATGCAGGAAATCATCCTCACAATGACAATACCATGCAATGCTCACTGAATAGTTTCCACTCCAGACATTGAATAAGCATAAGACAGCATTAAACCACCTCTGTGTGGCTGATCCAATATGATACCTTGACATATGATCCACCACACATTTGACAAATGTGTTTAAAAGTGAGGCTAAGTACAAAATATGTCTTCTTATATTTAGGCTTCATTAAATACTGATGAGCTGCTGCTCAACCCCTGCCCTGGCTGCACCAACTTGGATTCAGAAGCACTACTGTCATTTCAGGTCACCACTAACCTGAGGATCTCCATGTCACCTTACACCCTTCTAGTACACACTGCAGTGACACCTGAATAACCCAGGTAACTGGGAAGTCAAGATAAAGCTGTTCCCCAGGCCAGATTCAACCTACAAGCCACACATGATACTCCTACTTAAGCTCTCTAAGCAGCTCACTGCTCTGTTGTTTCCTTTTCTAGATTCTGAAAATTTGCAACTAGGCATAGTTTTCATGTGACCTATATGAAGTGTTCTAAATACTCTCTCTTTTTGTATCCATAAACAAAAAGTAGGTTCATTCCATAATTTTTGTCTTTGTTTCTCACAGAAATGAGGATTATATAATTAAACAGTTCATTTCCTGCCTCATCCTTGTATTGTTTACAAATTCTCTGGCTAATTTAAGACAAAATTGTCAGAAAGTTTTAAGAACCTAATTTGTTTCATAAAAATCAGCAGTCAAATACAGGCCCCACAAAACACAAGGACAGCCCACCAGGCAATAAACCCCTGCACAGCACACACAGGTGCAGCTGCCTGCTCCAAACCAAACAGCTGGAAGATGGGGAAAAAGAAGGGGACAATCTTCTGAGAAACCTCAGAGAGATCAGGACACTTCACAGACGCTCAGGAACAAAATGATCAAAAAGGCAAAGACCTTGACCTTTGCCTACTTGGCAAAGACCTTGACCTCTACACCAGGAAGGAGAAGTGCTAAACTGACAGGAACACAGGGAAATTAGGGGAAGACATGTTCACCAGTCTCATTACTCTAGCAATAACTTATTAGATGACAGCACCACACTAATTCTTTCATCTCTACTAGATTCCTTTTATCTGTATAGCTCATTACTCTCTTTAATACTACTTCTCATTTCTTAGCACTAAACTCCTCACAATGGAAACCATATGAAAGAGTTTAAAATCAAAAAGATTTAGCTCAGTCTGAAGAGGTTCATGTCCAGATATATTCAACTCCTTGAGAAGTGTAAACTTGTATAGCCTGTGCTAGATTACAGCATGTTCAAGTGCAGCCCAAAAATCTGGTAAAAGTAGATTCATGAGGACATACAAGACACACAATTCTGCCTTAGGTTATAAAACATTCCACCTGTGACCTCTAACATTTCTTTGCCCCCTTCCATGCAATGCAAAGTGGTTTCCATTGCTAGCTCCTCACCCAGACCTCAATTCAACAGACCTCTCATCTCTTAAGGCAGGCACGAAAGCTTTGCTATTGCTCAAAAGAGGAGAAGCAGCATAGAGAAATCAAGTTAATGCTGCCATGAGGAACATTACCACAGTGGTGCTGAAGGATTCTCAGAAGTCACTCCTGACCTTTCTTCCCCTCTCCCAGCAAACTGCCACAAGACCCCAGGCTTGAGCACCAGTAGATGGGAGGATTTCAATCTCAGACTGCCCACCAGTCTGGTTTTAGTACTGCTTTCAGTTTGGCCTTACTCGCTACCATATTTGACAGCTCCCCATTCTGATACTCTCCGTATTAATCCTCCCCTATGAAAAAGTGGAAATATTAAGCAATAAATAACCTTGCATCATAAAACAGAGCTCCTAGTAAATACTAATTGTGTTTTGGAAGATAACTATACAGAAATAAGAACTGCAAATACAATTCTTTAAACTCATTGAAGCCAGAACTTTTCGAATAGAGCTGTTCCCTGTTGTTTCCTCACAAATCTGACATTGCCTGACCTATGCAAACTGTAACTTGGTGTCTTTACAAAGAAATACAAACAGAACATGTTTTAACATGACATGAACTTTCTAAAGAAAAAGATGTAACAGTTCCTATAATCACTAGATTAGGGCTTTGAACCTGGTCACATGAAGAATATTTGTGTTTTAAATACCTGTCAGTGAGCATAACAAAGCATTGACATTGACCAAAAGGGTCACTGCCCATGGCCAGTGGCACCCGGGTTCTCTGTCACACTTGACAAAGAGCCTCACTTTTACAAAAACTTTGGGGTTTAGTGTTAGAACCACTGGGAGCAGGTATGCTGACAAAGTGACACTGGAAATGGTACTTCCAGATTTTTAAAAACAGCCAAAAGCAGCTAACAAATTCTATATTAATTTGAGGTCTTTTTAGTTTTATGCACTCTTCACATCTGTGTCCTGCCTTGAATGAGTTTTGAACTATTTTATATTTATTCTTCAAAGGGAAGTTCTCAATCTTGTTTATTTTCTCTGCTTTTACCAAAAAAAGAAAAAAAAAAACCTCAAAATCTGGCCAAATGCAGTGTCCTTAAAACTGAGAAAAGGATTTTCTCTGTTTACTTAAATACATTTACAAATCTACTTTGACACAATGTAAATTCTCTATTTTGACAGTTTAGATTGAAATCCCATGGTTTGATGCTGCCTTCAAGAGCTAATATTCAACCCAATCAAACTCATATTTTTAAATAGTGCTGGCCAGAACACAGTACTGCTAAAAAGCACAGTCAAGGCAAGGTACTGCTGCACACACAGGAGGGAGAGATCATCAAGATAAGGAATAAAAATTGTAACACCTACCAACAACTCTACAGCAATCAGCTAGTCAGTTGAAAACAAAGAGGAGGAGGCATGTCTGCTACAGGCTACAGCAAAAAAATACATTGCATTTGCTGTCTTCAGGAAGAGTCCTAAACCAAAACCTAGCAGACCATTTTAATGATTGGAATTTTTTTTAATCCCATCTCACATTTAAATGTAAACTATGCACCCAATTTTCTCAAGAGTTTAAGTCCCATTTTGGGTATTTCACATAAGCATCTAAAAGACAGTTGAGCTATTTCTGAAGTCTGGCCATAATGAGAAGTGTTGCATTCTTTTCAAAAGCTAGATTGCTTTATTCATCCATGACTATTTGCTTTAACTTTTAAGAAGTAATACCCTAAATCCTCTGAAAATATTACACATGAATTTCACATATTGTGAATATTTTCAGATCTAACAGATCCTCACAGATTTCTGGGATAATGCTGCCTGAAATGAAAACAGAGACAGATTTTGAAGGATTTTTTTTTTCTGAGCTCGAGTTATGTAAAATGACCAGCCCCAGCAGAATTTTTTTGCTATCTTCTTGATAATATTAAGAGGACTTTTCAGCAGAAAAGAACCCAGCCAGCACAAAGCTGGCCAGCTCAGACTCCTGGTGTGCACAGCTTCCAAGACAGGGTGAACATGCAGCTTTGCTTGAGCAGTGCAACTTCTCCTTACAGAGGCCTGAATTACTAATCCAGGGAAACTGACAGCAGAGAAGCATCCCACATGCGAAGCAAACCAGAACAGTTTGTTTCCCACACACACACACACACTGTTTTCCTAAATCCTTTAAGTTATAACAACAGATGCTTTCAGAAAGAAAACACCTTGGCCGAGCAAACGGCATACCTTCGGTCCTTGTCTGGCTAGAAATAAAGTTGTTTGTTTTTTTTTTTTTAATAAAGGATTTCTAACGAGGTGTAAAATTACTCTCAGAGTCGAGAGGAGAGGTTTCAAAGCAAAGCTCAGAAGCCCTGCCTTTGAAGATGAGCATCTCCAAACAAACCCAACAAGTGTCTAGTACATCTCGCTGCTTTGTTGTTGTTGTTTCCAAGTGATGACTAGAAAGATCTGCGGACAGCAGCTCCTGTGCAGCCTGTTAGCTCCCAGCAACGGGCGGAGAGCAGGGAGCATCCCTCGCCTGGGGACTCAGTTTTCAGAGACTCCGGGGCCAGGAGAGTGACAACGAGTTTTAGAGCAGTTGGCAAAGTCCCTGCGGGGAGGATGGACAGGGCTGCGCATCTCCGGCACCGACACTCCCGGCCCGGCTGCGGGGGGCCCCGGCGGTCCGGGACCCGGCGGCGGGCA
>VZRO01003478.1:3324494-3374909 GCA_013397915.1 Daphoenositta chrysoptera
CTCACGGCCCCGGGGAAAAGGGGTGCCCGCCCAGGGGAGCTCCGCCGCTTTCCACGCCTCTGGTCCCTGAGTTTCCTTCCCAAAGCGAGTGGCTGAAATAAAACCCAAAGCTCTGAAGGCACGAAGTGTCAGCAAAGCCGTGCTTCACAGAATCCCAGAATACTGTGAGTTGGAAGGAACCCAAAAGGATCATCGAGTCCAAGTCCTGGCCCTGCACAAGACACAGCAAGAGTCAAGCCATGAGAGCATTGAGTGCCTGAGAGCATTGTCCAAAAGCTTTTTTAGCTCTGCCAGACTTCGTGCTGTGGCCACTTCCCTGGGGAGCCTGTGCCAGTGCCCAAACAACCTCTGGCTGAAGAACCTTTTCCTGATACCCAACCTAAAAACAGCTTCAGGCCACTCCCTCGAGTCCAAGTCCTGGCCCTGCACAAGACACAGCAAGAGTCAAACCATGAGAGCATTGAGTGCCTGAGAGCATTGTCCAAAACCTTTTTTAGCTCTGCCAGACTTCGTGCTGTGGCCACTTCCCTGGGGAGCCTGTGCCAGTGCCCAAACAACCTCTGGCTGAAGAACCTTTTCCTGATACCCAACCTAAAAACAGCTTCAGGCCACTCCCTCGAGTCCTGTCACTGGACACCACAGGGAAGACACCAGTGCCTGCCCCTCCTCTTCCCCTCACGAGGGAATAGTAGACTGCAATGAGGTCTCCCCTCAGTCTCCTCCAGGCTGAGCAGACCAAGTGACCTCAGCACATATCACAGGTTATGATAAAACCGGCTTGGTTTATTAAATTGACTAATCACATCCATAACTGCACAAAACTGCTTGTGGCAGCTCTGGTACTGCCTCTACAGCTTGTCTTTTCCAGGATTCTTTTCCCTTTCTTTTAAAATACCGTGCTGAAACACTCTTTTGGAAATAAGTTTAAAGGAAATGGGTTCTCCCCCTCTATTCCACTCTCATGAAAAAACACGCCTAGAATATCACATCCAGCTCTGGGGCCACCAACATAAGAAGGCTGGGGACCTGTTGGAGCAGGTCGAGAGGTGTTGGAACCCCTGTTGCTACTCCTTTCTCTGTCCCACCTGCCACAGGTTCTTCCTCTCCCTTCCATGCCTTTTCCTCAGCTCTCTTGCACTTGTACCAGCCTCCCTTTCCCTGGAGTTCTGCAGTTTTTGTTCCAGCCAGGACATCCTTCTTCTACACTCTTCCTCGCCTGCCAGAAGCGGCAAAAGGATCATCTCAGTGAGCAAAGAGGACAGGGTTTTTCAAGGCCCTGCAGCGTTTACCGCAAGGATCCAGAAGGACATCAGAGGCAAACCATGCCTAGGCTCCTGCAACTAAGAGAGAAAACAGCCGAGGAGATCGCTTGTATTATGGATTTTATATTGTAATCTTTTACAGGATGTAGAATGTACATAAAACTGTTACTGTCACAGAAAGTCCTGCTAGCATTTGGAGCTATAAAGAAACACATTACTACATGCAAACAGGTTTTCCATACATGTGTAGACTGGCCAAAGGCAGGAAAATGTTCACAAGATGGTAAAGAGGAATACCCTTCGTACCAGTATCATCTTTGTGCCAAATGTTTAGTCACTGTTCAAATCCTGGAAGCATTAATCCCCTTCAGCCTCACAGCCTTCAGAAATCTTTTGTCATATAGAAAAATCAATGTGTTTTCTCAAATTTGTTCTTCACCTCAGGGGAAAAAAAAAAAAAGTGAGGCATTTAAAAGCACAGTCAGCCTGAGCAAAATGGACATCTTGAGAAACACAAGTCCCAAATGACAGACATATGTCCAGACCAGAACCAACTGTAAAAAAGATCTTAAAAGAGAAAATGTCAGCTGAGTTTAATGGCAAATATATTTCTCTGTACCAGCACTGACATTTACCTCAAATACCCCAATGATTTCCTGTTCTTCCTCTTCCTTCCATGCCTTTACCTCACGTCTCTTGCTCCCAGAAAGTGTTCCAGCCCCGAAGCTTTCCATGCAATTTGTGTTGATAGTCATCTTTCTGATGATATTACTGTATTGAGTACATGGATGAAGATTCCTGTGAGATAAAGTACATAGTTGGAGCTATTATTCCTCTCTGCTCTGATTTTTATTTCTCCCCCTGCTTTTGGCAGCATCCCCAGTATGAAGGAACTACCAGTCAGATGCCATCAAATCTTTCCAGGCCACAGACATCCACCCATACAGAATCCAGCATATAGTTTTTGAGATGTTTAAAAAGTCATCCAAAATTTTTGGAGAACCTCACATGTCATCACGATTCCATGATTCATGTATGCAATTACCATAATGGAATGCAGAAGTTCATGTCATTGGACAAACTCTTTCTGAGGGTGAGAAATGAACCTATGTTTGTGAATTAGAGACAATATGATTGTAACACTTGGTCCAGGGGTTTGGTTTTCAACACATAAAAGAAACACATAATTTCCACAAAAGTAGTGAAAGCTCAGTTTGGAAAAACAGTTTCAGGACAAACATGATTCCACATCAACAAAGAGATGGTGTGAAAAGTATGTGTAAGGAACCAAAACACGACTTTTTGGAGCTATGCTGAATCAAATCTGTTCTATTTGTGCTTAAATTTCACAAGTACATGTTTAAAATGTCTAAGCTTTATTCAAACAGCAGATACTCCTGCCCACTTCCATAACAGTCTCATTTTTTTCAGTGTTACCAGGAGAGACAAATCTTGAACAAACTTCCAAAATTCAACTATTTTAGTTTTGTTCCTATGGTGTAATTGAGACTGTGTAAGCTGTAGCTTCATCCATTCCCTGCACGAAAGGAGCACAGCTGGTGAGTTTGGATGTGTCAGAAGCTTTCTTCTGAATCCAGTGGGCAATTCATTCTGCTGGAAGCATTTACATGTGATCCCACGAGTATGCCCTTTGCAGAATAGTACAGCTGCACACAAACATGACTACGGCTCAACCCCAGACCATAAGTAAAGGTGATAAATCCATAATGTATGGATTGTAAATGTAAATGTAAACAATTTACAGGTTATCAGGAGTTCCCTGTCAAAGGGAAGAACCTATTGTGACAACAGGTTTGCTGAGAGCAATACAACTATCTGACACATACAGGGTAAATTTAATCCCATAAGCCCTAAACTTTTCAACAAACTACCGACACAGAAGAAGCTTCTCCCACTGCCCTGATGTGAAGCCTCTTTGGAAATTAAAACCAAAAGCTGCTGGAAACTTTGGCATGAGTGCCCTAGGAGGAGAAATAAATTAAAGATCCATTTAAGGCATGATCCTTGCCAAACTTTTTTGCATCTCCTCTTCCATTTTAGCCATAATCTTAGTATTAAACCAGATACAATTTAAGAGTCTGGGCTTTATGAAAACCATATCATGTATGAATGAAAAGACTAACTGAAGGGTTAGAAAAAACAGATTATCAGTTACCAGGAAGGTTGAAGCCCTAGATTAGTAATCTGCTAATTAAGATGCCAGACAGATAAGCTATCTATAATTGTCATGATGTGAACAAAGTGAGTTCACGACTGAACATACAGTGGAAGAAAATTTCAAACAGCTGGATGTAAATTTTCCAGTGGAATGTTGCCATTTCATTCAGCTGTAGGTACTCTGCAGAAACACAGTGATTTCACTGAAATGCCATTGGGGAAGGGGGCAAAATATCCAAAGTCTTGCATTTCAGAAAGAACCTTTTAATCTCAAGACTTTTTCCTTCATATTATATTTTAACATAATAATGACATTAAAATGAAGCATCTTGCTTTTATAAATATAACATTTTTCAGTTAGAAAACGCAGTCTTTTGTTGAAATTTCACTTAATGGGGCATTCCAAAATTGTGTATGTGCAGCCACACGTCCCTGTGTATTTCTCCCTGGTGTATTTCAATCTGGAAAGAAAACAGATTTTTAAAGAAGGGATCAAAACTCCCACAAAACTGAAATTCTGGTTTTTTGACCAGAAGCCTTAAAAAAGTCCCAGCAAGACGCACAACGATGTGCAGCCCCAGGGTGTTCTCTCCTTGCAGATTATTTACAGGAATGCAAAAAAATCTGGTGTAGCAATGTTGAAGTGAAGAGAGAAATAGACAAACTCAAAATCTCTAACCCATAATGTTGAAGTTAAAACTCGACCTCTGAAACATCTTCAAGAAAGATCTCCAAAGATATTATTGCTCCAGCAGATGAAAAGATGGCTAAGAATTATAATACAGTGCTGTGTCCTAATTGATTTGGGATATCAGTTTACAACTTCCCGTAAGGATTTTTGGCAGCAATTTTGTGAACACTGCCAATCAGATTTGCAATCAGATTAGTTTCGCATGCACAGTGTTCTTTATTAGGACATTAAATACCTGACCTTTCAATATTAAGGTTTGCTTTATCAAGTTTTTTGGCACTACGTAAATAACCTGTGACTCTTACTTAGCTTCTCATAGTTTTGAAAGCTAGGGAAGACAGCCTGAGCGCTCTGGAATTGCAGAGCTATCTTTGGTAAGAGTGATACACCAGATACACTCAAGTCTCCACTTTTTGGAAAAGAATCATAAACCTGACTCTTGAAGAAAATTATTTGGCCAAATAATACTCAGTGTGTAACTTCATGTTCATGAATAAATGATTGAGAAACTGGAAAGTAGTGTTTCCAGCAGCACCTTCCTTCTGCCAAATTTGGGACTCCACAAGGTCGGATTTCCAACTGGGATACAGTTTGAAAAGGTCCTATGAGCTAAATCAAAATGGAAAGATTTTTGTTCAGATTCACATTGTTAATCCATGGGTAATGCATCTGCTACAGAAATAAAAATTGAAAACATAAACAAAAATGTGATTTTTGATGCCTAATCATTCTACGGGATGTTCAGTTAGCCGTAAGTTACATGCAAGCTTCAGAGCTGGATGAATAACATAATGACTCTTACTGGTGCACTCGTAAAAATCTTAACTGGCTCAAGCAACCAAAGTTAACATTATTCCACTGTGTTGCCTTGCACTGTTCCAAAGCAAAAACCTCGTGAAGAGCTAGGACTCTTAAACAGCTAGGACTATTAAAAATGCAGTTCCAAAGAAATGTGCCAATCAATGAGTACATGTGCTCACACAAACTACAGAAATGGTAAACTAAAACTGGGCAAAAAGTCATATGCCAAATTCATGCACAATCCATTCAGATATGCCAGCTTTTCCATGAGAAGCTGAACTAATGAAGTGGGTGTCCTGCAGATGCAGTTCTGTACCACTTATCTCCTTCCCTCCCCACTGGGACATCCCTAGCTTATCCCCTTGATATCCTCTGCTACATTCCCAGTGCTAACAGGACATGTTACAATTATTCCAGAGCTTTGCACAGGATGTTTGAACAGTTGAGAAGCTGCCAAATGAAAGGTACAAATGATGAATTGTC
Source organism: Daphoenositta chrysoptera (assembly GCA_013397915.1). NCBI lineage: Eukaryota > Metazoa > Chordata > Aves > Passeriformes > Daphoenositta > Daphoenositta chrysoptera. The sequence goes on from VZRO01003478.1 coordinate 3,329,910, forward strand.
ATAATTGCTTTGTTCTCCTGACCTTTTCTTCAATGAGGGCACTAGTTTCATTCTCTTTCCTCTACACAGAAGTTAATTTCCATGAAACTGGAAGGAACCTAATTATTTCTGGCATCTTGATGAACTTGACCAACTGTTCCTAAGCTGAGGCTTCCCTCAGCTTTCCCAGGTAGAATCATTTGACAAAGAGAACACGTTCACATAAGCCTAATTTGCTTGGGAAATCACATTCGAAATCTCAAAGCCCAGCAAATGGCCTTCACAACTCCAGCAAAATATGAAAAACGAACCATTCGGCTACACTTAAAAAACAAAGCATACATTTTAATGCAAATTAACAACAAAAAACCCCTGTGTTCTTTCAAAGACAGGTATCTCATATGAATATCCCAACACACAAATGGATGGGGATTATTGTGCTTTCTTACAGAAGAGCTATGTGAACATCTGATTAGAGAAGTCACAGTATAAAAGAGTGATATGAAAACAGGCACATACATAGTATGAACAACCAGCCATTCAGAAAGCCACGCCTGATCTTTCAATGGAAAAAATCTTCTTCATCAAAAAGCCATCAAAGGTAATACCATGGAACAAAATCAAATTCAATCTATGTTATTCATACTTAAAATATTAGAAGGGGATTGAAAGATATGATCCAGTTCTCCTGAAGGGCTATTTTTAGAAAGAACAAGGTCCTGGATGCTAACAGAGCCTATTGGCCTGGTTCATGCCAGCATAAAATGAATTACCTTGCTGTCACAACCTCATCTAATAGAGAGGAGAGGATGCAAATGGTGTGAACAGAGACTGAGCTGCAACATTCTGTAAAACCACAGTATATATAGAGGCAGAGATAAAGCTGTCATAGTGTTGGTTATTAAAACATTTAAATCTCAGGTTGCTTGAACAGTACAGAAGTTTTTCTGTCAGGGCGTTCTTAAAGCTGGTTGCTCACCAACTGGCACTGAGAATCCGAGAGTGGGAGAGATTCTCTTCCCTGTGGCCCAGACAGCTCGGCAAAGTGGTGCCTGCATAGGTGGTGGTGTCAGCACAGCGAGTTAATCATGCTACCAAGGAAAGGGAAGTGGTGAGAGATTCACAGGGTGCTTTACAGCGTTGGTCACCCACAGCATGGTTGCCAGTCCTGGTTTATTGGCTAGCCCTGGCCCAAAGCTACCCACAGTTGCTGTTCTTGGCTAACCTTGACAAAGTCACTCCTGTTGCCATGAAACAGCTTCCTTCACTCTCACTCTTCATCTCCCTCTAATTGCCTTCAGTGCTCTCTCTGATTCTGTGCTTTGCTTCTCTGCCCTCCCACCTGTAACCTGGTTTGCTCTAGCCGCCACTCCTGGATTGCACTGAGTACTTTTGTGTAGCTGCTCTGCATCTAAAGGAGGCAAACCTGATCGCTGTAGAGGAGGGCGACAGTGTCTAGCAACAAAAGAAAGTGCTTGACAAACATTGTCCCCTTAGCAACGGGATAAGGCTGTAGCTGCAGCCAGACCTCTTAGGGTCTCTCTGGAACGAAATGGTATCCTTAACCATTCCTGCTGGGAAGCTTGTGCTAAGTACATAATCTGCATTTCATTTCTCTCTAATTGCAGCAACTTGTTTTGTTTATGTTCTTGCACAGCTGAGAGCTCAAGCCTGTGGAGTACTCGTTAGTTCCTCTCCCACTGAACTTAGTCCCCAGGAGCAGTATTGTAAAAATATTTTAAAAAGTAAGAAGGGTTCAAAAGACTGCATCCATCTAATTTCATGTTTCTTTTTACTGATAAAAGCTTTAGCCTGCCTTATAATTATTTCAAAGTCATACAGCAACATATGATCTACTCTGAATTTTGGACTTAGCAGAGCTGTTCTTAATGCTGTTTCTGAACGTACGTTCTGTTCTTACTTTTAAAATAACTACCAGAATATGTCATTCATTCTGATGGCACCACAAATATTCTATTGATGCATTAATGACATTTCTGAATCTAAAGAAAAATTTTTACTAAAAATGTATGAGACCTGCAGAATTATTAAAATCACTGTTAAATGCAAGAACTTATTTAAATACATTTTTTGATTTACATTTCTATTGCCTTATTAAAAGGCTTCCTTCCATGAAAAAAATCAAATTATATGTAAACTGGAAGTATAGTGCTGATTCTTTTAAAGGTTGCTCTTTTATACAACTACATCAAGATTAAGAATACTGCAGAAGAACTGTAGAACCACAAAGTTAAAGTATTATGTGTATGAAATACTCAGGCTTAATCCACATTTTTAAGGTAATTAATATAAAGCTACTGAACTAGTTCATTAAAACCATTTTATATTTGCTATAAGCATGTGATTTCGAAAATTACCCAACTTCCAGTCTGGAATTTAGCTGTTATTAGCAGAAACTTTCAAAAAGATTTCTGAAATACAAATACTTATAAATAGGGAACTTCACAGAGGCAGAAATTATTTAAGAAAAAAGGAAGAAAACTTGTTAACAAACTAAATTGAGGTTAGTTTACCACTCAAGTATATAAAACAAACTGTTTTAAAGACAATCAACCTGCTTTCTCATTCTCTAAGACCTAGCTTCTTCCATCAGAAGAAATAAAGTGATATATATTCCAGTCTGACCTCCTTAATTCCCTTAATTATCCTACTGATCTTACTGATACCCCATGGTAATAAAGGATTTGAATACTGCAAACTTACATTTAAATGAGGAGGTTGTCCATGGAGAAATACCTTCTATCCTGGAAGAGCAGATAAGTAAACATGATTCCTCCAGGGCATGATGGCACTAGAGCAGGATTGGTTTGGTAGGGGAAGGATGAGTTGTGTTTGTAGTGTGGGGAGCCATGTGAAGGGGCAGTAAGGTATTAGTCATATGGCTTTAAAACCTCTAGTTCTGTTTGGTGTCAGTTTGACTTAGTCATAAACGTGCTTCATCTATCTGAATGTTTTTCCCAAAAAGATATATCTTAACATCTCTGCTCTTCAAAAGGCAGACATATTAAAATAAAACTGTTTTATTTCAGATGTATTAAATTACCATCTAGTATTCACATCTTTTCTAAAAGAGGTAGATACACAAGTACCTTTGGGGAAAAAATGTAATGGAAAATTCAAAATGTATGTGAAAAATATTCACAAACCCACCATGAAACTTCAAAAATATTTGTCCTAAATCCCAGGTTACTGAGCTGAATTTCTCATTATAATATTGTTAAAACCATGAGGCAACCACTGTCTAGAACAGTGCTTTCTAACTTTCTGCCTTTTTTGTCCCTTTCCAATATTAAACTTATTTTTCATTCTTTCCAGCTACATGTTACCCATGTCTGGAACCCCTCCACTGCTGATCCCAATCTGCACAATTACTTTGCCTTGGCAGTTCTTGTTGGCTCCCAGAAATGTTTTCAGTCCAAGTGAAAGCTGTATTCTCCACCACCATTTTCTTTGCCAATTCTCCCAAAGTCATTGGTCCTTGCTGCTGGTCATCATCTGTGTGCTCCTTTCCCTCTCCTCTACATGCACTTTTGCCCTTGGTAGGTCATTCTTTGGCTCCGTGTTGCATTTGAACCTGCTCCCAATATTCTTCCAGCTGCAGCCTATGTGACTCTCCAAAAGAGAAAAGCACTCCACTGGAATTTTATCATTATAGTTTAGGACAGGATCTGGCCCTCCTTTAAGTTATTTAATGAGATTAATCACTCGTTGCATAATAGAACATTTTAGTCAAAGAGAAATCCTTTGGTTACATCTTCGTTGTATCAATCCATACAGTACTATTGCAAGGTAAGGAAATGAAGTTTCCTTTATTTTAAAGGTAAATAACAGTGATATTGAAGCTGTAACCACACTGCTCAATAAAAACAGTACCAGGGACCATCCCATGTCTCTGGGGTCAGTTGGCACAGTCTCCACATTGTGCATGGTCCTGGGTTCTTTTTTTTGTCTCATGAACTGCTTCTGTGGTCCTATGATATCATTACTGTAGCCATGATTTTTTTTCCTACTCAGAATGTCTCAAATAATATGAGAGCTACGTACAGTCCATTAGAGTGTGTATTCGTGACATTTATTGATATATGGGTAGATGTTGCATGCCATTGGGCAGGTTATGAAGGTACAAGAGGTAGTTAAGGGTGAAAAGTCTGCTGGGAATGTGTTAGAGAACTATACAGGTTACAGGGACATGGTACAGGTTTTTCTGTACCACCCGGTGGCAATTTTGGTGTGACAAACGTCTTACAAGCATTTCATGGCTAAGGATCAGTATTCCTTGAAGAAGGGCCCTGTGTTCATTGGGTGGGCTGGGTGTACTGTGTTCACCTTGCCCAGCCATGAATATCCAGTGGAGTAGATTTTTCTTACACTGATTAAATGATGCAAAGTTACACATTACAAATTGTATTTCAGGGTATAGATAACACAGTGATACTGATACCAGGCAATTCAGAACCTGGAAGATGACACCATTGTAAAACAACTTGGCTTTGTTCATTCTCTCTGTGGAAAAGTTGCTTCCATAAGCCATTAGGGAATTTATTTTCAAACTGATGTCATATTCAGCAATATTTTTCTGGTGGCTGAGTTCCCTTGGGTTAGTATTTTTTTTATGAAAAGTGTGCTGGTATTTCTGTTACATGTCTCTAATCTAAAGTATGGTTTGAAGCAAGTACTTAGTCATTTAGCAGTTGAAGTTGATAAGATTCACAATTCATGAACTTTGAATTAATAAATAAACTGAATTAATGAACTTACACAAATTCATAGACTTACATTAAATGAACTACTATGCAGGCTGTAAGAGGCGATGGCATATGGGGCCTGACGTTGCATGGAAACACTGCCACTGAACTCTAACTTAACGTTGCTATCAGACACTGACAAATAGAAATCCAGCATATTCAGTCTGGCAGACCAGTGCCATCATTTAATCCATCAAAATAGCTAGTCCTACTAGACCTTTTCCTTGGCACAGAGCACAGTTCTCTTAGGTGAGGCAAACCTGCTCAAGGCCAGACAGCCAGCATTCACGTGGAAGGTTTTTGCTGCCATGATGCACAGCAAAAAAAGTTTAGATCTTACATTCTGACAATGTGATGAGTTACAAACCACAAAATATTCTTGGTTGATAAAAAGAGTGGTATGTACCTACGGTACCTGATGGTTATTGACCTATAAAAGCAGTGAGGGATTTTTCTCTTCTCCTCCTCCCTCACTTATAAAACATGCCCATTAGGATTATTTCTTCCCATTGTCACCAGCTTTATAAAATTACCCAGCTTCATTTTGTCAGCACACTAAAACTACAGCTCACTGGAGGCAACGCTGTTGCACCAAATGAGAATTAGGAAATTGTCTTTTGCAATAGTGACACAATAGAGGACAAATGGCCGCAACAAAATCACGACATAGTGTCCTGCGACTCAATTAACTTTTCCTTGGAATGAGAGGAACATGCTGTCCTCTTTCAAAAATAACAGTGTGCTTGGTTGTGAGCCAGAGTAAGTGATAAATACATTTCTGATTACAGTCAGCAACTTAATTTACAAGCATCTGATTAGAAGAAAAAAAAAAACACCAAAAAACAACCTTTCAGAAAATATAGTGATATAAACAAGACAAGTGCGATCTAGTGCACTGAGCACAAGGTTGGAATCATAAGACTTGGTGTTCCCACTGCTGCTACTAATCTGCTGTCTGACCATGAGCAAGATATTGGATGTCTCTATCTCAGTTTCTTTGAGCTGATACAGAGCTATCTGTGGGCACACCTTAGAGATCAAGGCTTCAGCTATGATCTGTGGATAAGACATCCTGTTTACATAGAAAAAGGTTCCAGAATTGTAAGGATAGGTTTCCACTTTCAACAGTTGAAAACCCTTAACTGCATTATACCTTGTCTGCAGGTATTTATACTGGGGAATTTTAGCAGAATTATATACCCACATGATATGATTAAGGCCACAGGAGTAGAGATAAACCAGCTTTATGCAGAATAAGATCCATGCTGTACATGTCCCACTCACAGGCTTTGCCACAAAGTATACTGGTCTTCTAAAAGCCTGCATCTGTTCTGAGCCAGCATATTACAGCTGTATCAGATGAGCCAGATCAGAATAATGGATATCATTTATCTTCCAAGTTAATGATCAGACATTTATATTTAAAGATAATATACTGCTCTGTGTCCCAAATGAGCAGCAATATGTGATTGAACAGAGAGTATGCAATTACGTGCTGATGTTCAGTAGGCAGAGAATAGTCCTGAATGACTCCAGTGATACATGTCTCATTGTATTAAAAACTACACTGAGCTGTAACAGCAGAGTTAACTGCTAACCCTCTAAAACTCTCTGCTTCTGGAAAGGAAATAAATATTTGCCATTGCTGCCTGTGAATGACCATGCAGCCTTTTTACTAATAACTCTAAGGGGATGAACCTTTCAGCACGCCATTATTTCAGTTGCCCAACTTTACCTATATCATCTAGTTTTCCATTGACTTTACAGATGTCAAATTTAAAACATTTGCCCAACATTTTTGATCTTTAGCCTCAGCTTCAAAAGTAACATTCTGTAAAATTTGGACAAAAGGTTTGATGTTTGTGAGAGCATGCTTAGGGTAAAAGATCATTTTGATTAAGTTCACTTATTAATGCTTACATTTCCAATATCTATTGGCTGTATTACTTCCTTGAGTCAATACTGGGATTTTTAACAAGTCAAAGTCTAAATCCAACCCACTTTTGTGGTCCCCTTGAAGTCAGAGCAAAGCATTTTTTTTAGGTGTTTCCTTATACAGGAATATGAGGATCTGATAAAGGAAAACTAAAAATGAAGCTCATGGTTTGTTTTACAATTGTTTGCTGGAACAGTTTTTAATGAGTTAGCTTTCCAAATTTTCTCGATTCTAAAACCAATTTTTAAATTTTATTGGAAAAGATTTTTTTTTTAATGTTTTGGGTACTAAAGAGACAAGGAGAGAGAGAAGAAAAACCACACTTCACTTTCATATGTGCATAAATTAAGATCATAAAGCAAAAAAATTCAAAGGATCTGACTTTCAAGCTTTCAGATGCATTATCCCATCTGGCTTACATTTTGCCCAGAGAAAGAGATTCTGCTCTCTGGGGACAGGGAGAGAACAACACTCAGGAAGCATGTTCAGCAGAGTCTAACCAGGGTTTGACCTGTGAAGCTGTGCTTCTACACTGATCCATGGTGACAGTACAAAAGAGTGCGTGGGAAGCAGGAGGAGGCGTATGGTTTATGAATCCATGCCAGTGCCATTCCACTGGCAAAATCCCCTCCTGGGGAAGGAAGCTGTTGCAGAAGCTCCTGCACGCTGAAGGCTGCAGCTGTGTGCATGGAGTACTTATGCTAATTTTGCCCAACCTGGGAAAAGATCGGGGGTGGCTTCATCACCGCCACAGCATAACTCTGCTGAACACTCTCATTTGTGCTCGGGGCAGTGATCAGAATTAAGCTCTGAGAACTGAATCTATTAAAATGAGTGGAGAAATAATCAGTTTCTTTTCTACCACACAATTTGGAGGTATCTGAATTTTTCCACTGTGTTTTAAGGTCCTGTTGCCATAGTAGGCATAGAAGTTCTGAACAATGTGCTGCTGTTCAAAGAAGGGACTAAAGGAGTTACAGAACAGCGGTTCAAAATAGGACACAAAGGCAATTACAGAAGCTGCAGGGAAATGAAATGATTTTTCTTTTATCACAATGCTTGCCATTTCTGTTTTGACACTGGTGGCACAAGAATAAACGCCAAGAAAAGAAATTTAATCTACATTCAAAGAAATTATTTTTAAAAAGACAGATCAAACCATACTCTCCATACATGGTGACAGTGTTCTTAAAAGCTAGGACTGCTTCATGTAAAAATAGTCATGAATTAGACCTACCTACCTGCTGAATTTTAAGATCAATATTCTTTAGAACTACTACAACTTACATTATTTTCATCTAAAAAGGAAAAAACAAAATCTGGTTTTTATTTACCTGATACTCAGTTCTTTTGGAGGTAATTAATGCACATAACAGAATAATGCATCTTTAGATAATGCTTTCATTTCAATCTTCTGTTACGTAGCTTTCCAGAGTTCATTCCTGTGCCTGGCAAGCTGAGAGAAATTGCTGTTATGGGACCCTTTTACAGCTTGGGAAGACAAAGTTAACAAACTTTTAACTTCCAAGTACTTACACAGGAAGCCCAGTTGCCAAAGAATTACATAATGCTCCATTTGACTGCAGTGACTCTTAACAACACGTATTTTATAGACAGTAGTGCACTTCTAGGGCCCAGGCCAAAAGATCTTATTCATCCATTGCTCATTAAAATGTTGAATCTTTAATAGAAATGGGATGGGATCTTTGCTATAAAACTATGCAAAAATGTACAGATGTTTGATTCTGGACATATTCCATTTTGCATCACTAAAGGTAAATCTGTTTTGCAAATGCAGGAGGATGAAAATACCTTTATATTTCTGCCCACACCAACCTTAGTTTACTGCTGCTAATAGAGAGGCTATTGCAAACGTTGGCATTTGTCATATAAGAACAAAAACCTCCTGAATCTCTGGGGTGGGAACTACAGTAACAATTATTAGCTCCCAATCTGTGTTCTCATGAATTGATGCGGTGACACGTATTTGCATTTCTCTGATAGCAAATGATAGGGCATGCTAATCACTATTTTAATAGCTTAACAATTATTTAAATTAAGGTTAACCCTAATTAAATTTTCTATTAAATCCAGGCAGTGACTTCCCCACCTCCAGTGGAAAGAACTACATGGTGAGGCTTACATACAAAGAAGGGTCTCTCAAGCTTTCTCATCCCAGTTCCTGGTGGGGAAGGAAGCTCTGGCTCTTGAGTTCTTGCATCTTTCCCTTGAAAGAAAGGAAGCTGAAGAATCAGAAAGCATCAGGATAGGAATTGTCCAGAAGCAATGATAAATAACTTTGCTGACCCCCTCTTTAGCCTGAGAACCCACTGGATATACCCACCTGATACACACAATAAAAACAACGCAGGGCTCAAACTCTGCCACAGAAACTGGATGCCAGGTGATCAGGGAGGCTGCGGGAGAGGGCACACCACCATCTCTTTTCTCTGGAAAAAAGCAGAGGGCAACACCACATCCACATGTGCAGAAGACACCTCAAGGAACATTATCTCCTAAATGGGATCAGGAAACCAGCAAACCCAGAGGATCTCTCTTGCTGAGTACAGGTCTGGGGGATTTGCTCTTCAGGCTCCCTTGCTTATTTTTGTGCAGAAAAGAAGAAATAAAAGCATATAAGTAACCCCAAATTCTCCCTTCATTGGCCCAAAAGATTATGTGATTCCCTCACATTCTCTGGAATGTCAGCCCTTGTTCTTCTTTACCCTCTAATTAGTTTATTATTATTGGATGGCTGTGGAAACACACACATAGTCTATCTGTATTATATAAATGAAGGTTTTATTTCAGAAACCTTGAGACACTGAAATCAGAAGCACAGCCATTGTTCATTCTCACTGTTGACTGATTCAATTTAGCTTTAAATATGTAATTAATTTTAATACTATGGGAAATTAATTATGTTTTTGTTATAATGATCAGTATTAACCTAATTAGTGACCATGAAAATTCCCAAGCAAAGCACTTAATTATATTAGAATTAGGATGGTAAATATTTTCCTAATGGAAAACTTCCAGTAAAACACTAATGTGCTCGAAGGCTACAAGCCCAAGAAACATGAAGCATTTGTAAAATGCCATCCATAATGAGATTCTGATTGCTAACTCTGCTACACAAGGTAATAGTGTTTGTAATATGATGTTAGAAATATTCCCATACATCACAAGTAAGCTATGCAACACTTACATTGATGCTTTTAAGATTCAGTTCACCAGATACAGCAGAAATCATTTTCAATGATCTCTTTCTCTAGCTCCCAGACAGAAGTGGTGCCCTGTCCCTATCCCTATGGCCACTGAAAACTGTTTTGTGGACAGGAAAAAAATCCTTCCCTCAACTTCTTGTCCTTCACGTGCAATCTTTTTTCTTCTTACAACTCCTGGGTATCCACTTCCAGCCCTGCTCCTGCTCATTTCTCTGTTTTCCACTCTTCACATTTTCTGTAGCATTTTATGCACAGCATTTTCATAACTTAGAAAGGAGCTCCTGAGCCCTGGAAGGCACAGGCAAGAGACAAAACTTAGGTGGGAAAGAATGCCACTGCCAAATCACGAGGCAACTGATCTTGCATATAAAGAACAATCTCTGAAGAAACAGCATTATCTTCTGTCTTCCAGGAGACATATGGCCCTCCTAACCTAAGCTGAAGTCTATTGTAAAGGACTTGCATTACAGTGCCCACAGAAAACATCTAAAGTCCATCTTTTTTTGTTAAAACAAAAGTTATGCTCTGCTATGTTACCCCACACAGTCCTTCTTGTAATTAAGGAACACCAAGTAACCAAAAGAATCATTTCAGTTCCCCTGGTATAATATAGTTATTTGTAACCCAATCTGACCCTCTTTTCATTTGCTTAGTTGTGAAAAGCTTTCCTTTACATACCTAACTTGTTGCAAGCACTGTCCCAGATATAAGCCACTTTGTAACACAGGGAACATATTTGTCAATGTGATCCCCACAGGCCACCTAACACTGCAATTGAAGTATTTATTTAAGATAAAAGCTTTGTATTGAATTAGAAATCGATCTTCCACTTGACCTAATAGTATTGTTTTATGTATTCATGTACAGGTCTCTTTAGAATCCTCTTCGATTAGTGTGCTGGCCAGAGTGAGTGACTGAATCATTCCCATACATGCAGAAATAATACTTGGAAATATAATTCCCGGCTTTTGTGGGACTCAGGGTGACTGGGGCAGGCACCAATTCTCTTGTCACCTCCCAGCTCTTGGTTTAACAATTTATCTCAGTTACCAACTGTATGCAAACAGTGCCAGGAATTTATCAGGTCGGTATTATAGCCTATCAATTATGCATGGCTTACAAGCACAATACAGTTCATGAAGTCTAAAACACAAACCAGAAACCTAGAGAATGTGTTCCTCCAGAGCTGCATCGTACCATTTATACACAAGATAAAAGATTTTCACGTGAATTCCTCTCTTTCCTTGTAATTTTTGCCCTTCTGATCTTATCCTACATTTTCAACCCAAATTACGTGTTAAACACACAAGAACAACTAATCCACTGCAGCATCTGTGGAGGTAAGACCCCGAGGAGATGCTGACTCCAGTAAACTGATGGATTACCCTATAAAAGAATTTCTGAGAGAGATTTTTAGTTTCCTATTTCTTTATATCTACATTATCTGTGTTACATATGCATTTGTGCCTGGGCTCCCATCGCCTGCATAGCCAACACAACTGCTACTCCCAGTGATATTGAAGGTATGCACATATATATATATAATTATATATATATATATATATTTGTGTGTGTATTCATTATCAAATAACTGCTTTTCAGCATAGGCCATGGGCTGTTTGCTGTTTTATCTTTTGCTCAGCTGGCATCAGTACTTTGAGCAGCATATCATGGATGCTAACATTAATGATAGAACTGTCCCAGGCTTACCAGATCTCTAGTAAATTCTTTACAGAGGGAAAGAAGTAAACAAGTCCTAAAATAATATTCCAGTATTGATCTGGGGGGGATGTCTTAAAAATCTCTATTAGTTTTCAACATCCCAATTTACCGTGCAAAAGAGACCTTTTTCTGGAGACTTGCATTTCACTAATCTCTACATAAATGGAGTTTGCTTCAGTCACCTTTAGGTACTATTGGTTGAAATACATGCTCTGGAAATCAATTTACCCTGACACGGAAAGTCTGCGTTGGTTTGTTTCAAACATGCAGAACACAAAAAGCTGCAGGCAATTCATTCATGCAATGAATATGTTTGCTATCCTGGTGGCTTTTTAAAAATCAGCAGGTTGAGTCCTTAATCATTTTTAAAACTGATCATGATGATGAGAAATACAGGAAGACCAACTTTTTTGATTGATGGAGTTTTATTAATGGAAAGCTTTTATTGTTATATGTTTAATTTTGAAGCTACTGACATGAAATGTTTTAAGTACGATGTATGACTGAATTAAAATTTCATTTTAGATAGTGCCAATCCCCAAAACCTCAGCCTGTCTCCTTCAATCACACTTTACACGTTCAGCCATTTGGCACCAGGACAGCATTTGTATCAAGTCTCATGTACAGGCCTAAAAGAAGATCCTCTAAACTCACATAAGAAAATCGTTTTATGTTTGTCACACAACTTACACAATTGATTGAGACTGCACTGAAGATATTCGCAATAAACTCAAAATTACACCTTGAAAAAGTAACTATATAACGTCAATTTTGGTATTATTTATCACTATGAAATACTTCTCACTCCATTTTCCATAGCCACAAAAAGTCTTAGCATCTAGTCTTTAATTATTTTAATTCTTCTTATATGTCCAAAAAGGTATGAACACCACAGGAATAATTGAAGCACAACAGAAAATGAGAGGGCTAAAGGCACTACTGAGCGAAACAAAGGCAAAGCACAGCTGTGATGTGGGGCCTGAGCAGCCAGCTTTGCCAAGAAAATTTTCCAGGAGGAAACAGGGTTAATACAATGAAAGCAGCATGGCCTCAGAAGAGTCTATCCTTCTCTGGACATTGGTATATCTACTCTGGTGTACGAAAATAGACCTCTGCTTGCTGCTGAACACAAGTTGAGCATGAATATGCAAAGGGAGCCTTCTGCTACCCTGCTAGCAGAGAGGGAATGAATGGAGACATGTCAGGACACAGCCAGGATATTTTTGGGCCCCACCAGATCGCTGCTTGTTTTCCTTCTCAAGGCCATTTGTAATGAATGAGAGTAACTTAAAACATCTCTAAATTATTCAGAGAGACTAGGCCTTCGTGCAGCTGACAAACAAGCAGGGAGCATTAAGTTTACCTTTGGAGGCTTTCTGTAGCTCTCCAGTGGGGTGTCTCACAGGGCTGGGTCACCAGAACCCGCTTCTCCTCTTGTGCAGCCCATGGGCCAGTTCCGAGAGGAAGCTGGATACTTTCCTGCACAGAAATAGTTTCAAAATTAGTTTTGTACAGAACACATTAAAGGACAATGAAGTTTCCTATTTCTAACTGTAAAAACAGCAGTACTTGCCAATGCCAGAGAAAGGCAACAAGTTGAAGATGGTTTTGCATGTTTTTGTTCTTTCCTCCAGATAGAAAGAGCAGCTTTTAAAATCCATTCCAATGTTATTTGGAACAAACCCAAAGAAATATAATGGTATATATAAATTCACCTTTGAGTCAGCATCTCGTGTTTCAGCACTTCTAGTCACAGCATCTTTCAGAACAGTACATCATCCATATGCTTCATGCACATCATTTACCTTCTCAGTAAATCAAAAGATGGATGCTAAAATCTACAAGGCAACCTTAAAAAGTCCCCTGGTTTTTTAACAGGTTTTTTTGATACTGATGGTCGAGCATATTTTGTAATAGGAGGTGGAAACTACTCCCTTATAATTCAGACAAACAAGCAACTGGAAATAAGAAATAGGTGATCACACAAGGAACTTTTCCAGGAGTTAACAGTAACACTCCAAACTAATGTTGAAAAAATATATGCAGATACAATAAAGGAGAAAAAACTCCTTTCACTATGATTTGTATGAAGTATGGGAGAGGTATAAAAGCATCACATGGGTCCCAGTCTCACAGGAACCTCAAAATGATGCCTTTGTTTTAAGTAAAATGGGTGGGATTGGGTAGGGTTTTTTGTTTGATTGAGGATTTTTGCCACTGAGAAATAATCTCAGAATCAAGCTTCCAATAAAACAGATTTACTTAGCTAAAGGAAAACAGCCAGGAATCATTATGAATGTACACAGTAACTGGTGTCTTTGTGAGCTTTTTTATCGACCTCATCCTTTGAACTTTTCTTTAGATAAATTCTTCAGATTAAAGGAGCGTAACTGACACAGTTTGCTAAATGTCATATGGTGCATGATTGTGCTTCTTTACTTCTGTACACTCAAATAGCAAATTTTTATGGTTTTTAGGCCTGCTGCTGCCATTTTACCTGGACTATAATCAACACATATCAATAATGTTTAATGACAGTGTTATTGCTTCTCTTTGGGACTCTCCAAACTAAGTGATGACATTCAGTCCTGAACCACCCTCACATCCCACTAGGTACCATAACCCCTCTCATTATAAGAGCATGGTTAATTGATAGAGCAAAATTAAGAGAGCACAGAGACATTTACATCTAGAGCTTGATAAGGATGTTTTGCTGGGTAATTCTATGTGCTTGGTTAGGGTTTTGTTACAAAACTGAGGTAAGCATCACCAGCCAACTTTGAGTGTGTTAATCATGCCACCACTCCCACCGACTTTCAGCTAGATTTGCATATCCACTGCCCTCCCAGACCTTCAGAATCACAGCTTTAATACCATAAACATATTTTTTCCAACAGTACCCTTATTCAAAGATCATCTACTTCGTACTCACAGCCTGTCCTTTTCACTACCTGCATCTAAGCACCCTGATATAAACCTGACCATTTCTGTTCATGTTTTATGGACAACAAATTTTCAAACCTTCCAGAGGTCAAGAAGGAAAGAGAATTTGCTGTATTTCTAAACAATCCCTCTGATGACAGTTGTAAATATTAATAACTAGGTGAAGAGCTATACCCTTGTTGGGGGCTCTGAATGTAATTGGATTTCTTCCTTCCATTAGGCTAGGGAGAAAATTAACCACATAATTCATCTGGTGAATAAGAACTTTAGGAACACTGTGAGTATGCTGCTTGTGACTGAGCTAAAGGGATGCCAGCTTTGAAATGTTTGTCCAGTCTGGTCTTCTTTATTTGACTTTGAGCTTCTACATTAGGCAAATATGTTTTTCAAGGTGCATTTTATAAATTGAAAAAGTAAATTAATGTGAGGTGTGTGATCTAAATCAATTTATTTTTCAACTTGGTGTGTAGCTGTGGGTGTCAGTACTTGACTAAGGCAGTGTCTTCATCATGTCATTCCCTCAAGTTCAAGCACAAGGAGGACATAAATTAGCAATGATTCCAACCTCCTGACCTGGTTGTATTAAAAAACTACTTAAAAAATAATAATAGCAGTAATTACTCAAAGACCCTAAAATTAAGCATTTATTAAGCTATGTAGTATTTTGTAAGATAAACAGGAGTATACTGGAATAATTTCTTGCAGCAGTAGAATTTAATCATCTAGAAGAACAAAGCAACTGCTTAGCACAGGAGGCAAGTACTATACTAACAGTTTAGGACAGGAATCAAAGGACATAATTTCCAAATAAATGTTCACCCAGAAATCTGGGAGGCAAAAAGTGTCTTCAGGAATAGCACCTGGTCTTTACTCCACAGTCCTGAGCAGCAAATGGTTCTGAAGACTTTAGGAGGAGGCAAATGAGTCTCGAGCTGAGCTGTGAGTTGCAGAGTGGAAGGTGCCATCAATCCCTTTGCATTAAGGGCAGCAGTCTCCTCCTTCCCAAAGCACATTGGTAAGCACGTGATTTCTCTTTTTTTTTTTTCCACTTTTGGTTGACATTCTACTTCTCTACAATACAAATATTTCGTGTTTGGTCATAGAAATAACAGTAGTTAACTATAGCGTTTGTATTAAAATGTCTTCCAGAGAACTTAATATAAATTTACTGGATTGTTTTACTATCACTTTTGAACATTAGTTCTCTAAAGAAGCAAAAGAATATCAAGAAATTTGATTTCTAAGTGTAGTCTCTGAGGGGACCTATTGACATTAGCATTTCTTGTACAGTTTGGGTTTGCAGCACTTTGACACAGACACATTAAACTCTTTTCTTCAGATGGATGCTGGAGTGAGAGTGTACATCCTCTCCAGCTGCTCCAGGAGCACTATTGCTCTTCCTTCACAGTGTCAGCCCACCTGAGCAGAGGTTGTGAACTGGTCAATTTTACCATGATGGTTCTCAAACATGAAATTTTAATCCTCATCTTAACACTGATTTCATTGCAAAACAAGAAAAGGAAATTTACCAGTTTTGTGGGACTCTTCCTGGATGTTTTAAGACAATGGAACACTGGGGACTTCCAGAAGATTGCTCTAGAGACAGCAGTAACACCGCAGATAACTTCTTTCACTTCTTGTGTTTTTATTCCTAGTGGAGGTACCCAACCATCCAAAGCCTCAGAGCCCCAAACCTGTGAGGTACTACAGCAACTTCTCCCCTACGCCCTGGCAAGTGGCTACACAGCAGCCAAAGACACTGCTCCCTTTTTACTCAGCACTAACATTTTATAGGACAGTGATCTCTTAGCGGGACAACTTCTTGCATTTTTATTCACAGAAAGTCTCCAAAACCCCAGAATAGATAGCAGGACTTAGAGAGGAGGATGAGTAATTCAGTGGGTTGTGTTTAGTAAGTGAATAATGACATCCTTACTGGGAGAAGCATGTTTCCTATGTTTGTTCCTCAGCTGACAGCAAGCTGCCTGTAATTATTGTTATTGTACCATTGGAGAGCAGGGGGACAGGAAGCAGTAGAGTTGATAAGATTAACTAATTAGACTTCTGGTGGGCATGCAAACAAACTCTGAAGACAAAGAGCTGTTCAGACAGACGTGGTGACTGAAAACCAGGCTTAAGCCCTCCCACTAGTCCTGGCTTCTCAGATCACACGTGCTGGCCTGAACCCTGATCTCTACCACATATTGAGCCACAAGGATGCTTGGCTGGATCCCACACTGGGTATGATACGTTGCCGGGCAACTGAAATTCATTTAGCAAAATTTAATTTCCCATATATTACTTTTACTCTGTAACATACAGGGCTGAATAACAAATTTGAACACTGTGCTACCAGGAAATTATATGATTTCTGTTAAATTTTGCTTTGGAGTGGGCATAAAAACAACCAGAAGAAAGAAAGGAGGGAGGGAGGTGCAATATAGACCAACATTTTGACCTAGCTTTAAGTTACAGTGAAGCAATAGAATGTCACAGTATGCTAATTATTTAATCAACCCACATCTTCTCTGCTGTTCATGTATTATTCTGACTACCAATCGAACACCATCTGCCCTCACAGAAAAATGTTCCTGCAACATAAAGAATATTTAGCTGGCAAGAAACTATCACCATGTTCACACTAGAAAGTCTTGAACCTGAGAAAGCCTGAGGAACTTTGGGTATTCAAAAAATCTCCTGCTCTCTCTTGCCCTTCTTCTGGAGAAATGGATGATTTCCATTTATATTTCAGATAATAAAACAGTTTCATTAATGGATAGGAAGCTAAACGTTGGAATCCAGCATTCCTTTTAATGAAAAATTTCTGACACTTGGAGAAGCGTGGGAAGTAACAGCGAGGAGAGGGAGAGGAAAAGAGGAGAGGAGGCGGCTCCGGCTCCTCTCATCCTCTCTGCTCCAGCAGCATTTCCCTCAGGGGTCTCCTGGCCGGCCACCAGGCTGGCCCTGGCTGGACTGAGGCTGGAACCCAGTGCTCTCGTCCCCAGAGCCCATCAGGAACCCTTTGGGGACCTGCCTCTTAAGCCTGGGAAAAGGACCCTCTCACTTTATTAATTCTCACCCTTTACCTGGACAGCAAATCTGTTTAGAGAGATATAATTCCTGTCTCAAAAAGGGGAACAACAGGCTTTGCCCATGAAATCCTGGTAAAATACTATAGGGAAAGTATTTTGGAAAGGTTGTTTAGTAAATGCGGATTCAAAGGGGATTTTTACCTTGAATAGATAAAATTAAGTGTGGAACATTGCAAAGTGCAGTGAATAACATAAAATCTATGCCAAAGGAGGACAGTATTACTTACATTTTAATTTTTAACTACCAAAATAGATGCACAATCATGACATTTCATCCTAAATTGTTCCAGCTGGAAGTGCAGCACAGCTGGCCTCTTCATTCTTTTCCAATCAAGTGCTGCCTGTTAAGGAATCCCAAATAAACAGGTATAAGGATTGCATGTGCTATGACAAATACCAAGCACAGAGGCAGCCAAAATGTCTTCAGGTGCTGTTTAGATGCACTTTTTGGAAACAGCTCCTCCATCTTTAGTTAATAGATGAATTAGCAGGCTGGTGTTGAGTCATTCCCTCCTGCCCTTCTGTCTCACCGCCTGGCATGGGGCACCTAAGTCCACACCTCAGCTGCCAGAGGAGCCGACAGCTTTAGAGCAATGTTCCCTATTCCAGTGAGGAGCCACTGATAAGGCATGGATGGATCCACCTACCAGAATAAAACAAATGGGCCCCGACGTCTCTGTTGTCCTTACCCTGAATTCCTTGGAGCAGGCCCAAGGATTTCCAGTGGGACTGGAATTTGGCCCAGTGTGCCACACTCCCATAAAACACAACTGTCTATTGGTTAAACAATGCCAAGCATGTCTCAGCCAGATGCCTGTTTACTGACTGCTGAGAGAGAAAAGGAGCTCTCAGATGCTATTGCTTGGCTTTGCAGGATGTAGGACATTAATTATGAGCAAATGAAATGATCACAAAACAGAGATGAGCCACATAACTTGGTTTGGCTGCAATTCCTGCCATATGAAAAAAAATGACTGCATGGGGCTTGGTGAACATTCAGTCTGCATTTAAAAATAAATTATTTTGTTATCTATTTGCTTAAGATAGTTATTCGCTTTCTTCTGCTATAAGGGATAATGGACCATAAAATTGGCTAAATTATTGTCCATTTAGCACAAATGCTTTCTGCAGTAAAGGAAGAATCCTGGTTCATTTTTCCAAACAAACACTGTTCTGCTAAAAATGTCGTTTCTTTCCTAGAAACAGAGAAGTCCAGCAACATGAGATGGCATCCACTGGGAACGCACTGCTGAGGGAATTGTGGCAGGGTGGTGGGTGGGTGACTCCCTGAAAGCACGGCCTTCCCTGGCACTTCCCCCACTCGGCTCAGCCCAGAGCCCAAGCCCTGCGGGTGCCCTTTAACCCTCCACAGAGCAAAGCCAGCTCTGCCAGGCTGTGCTGCACCGGGGTCCCTCCCTCCCCATGGGGGAGAGCAGCAGCATGGGGAGCTGAGCCGCGCTGGGGCAGGGGAGGCAGAGCCTGCTGGTGCCCTCGGGGCGCTGACCACACTCCCATTTCAAGACACAAACAGCCCCCCTTGCCCTTTGTCCCACCCCCTGGCACTGATGCACAATGGCAGCAGCACTTTTGCTTCTATTTATACCAAGACGGCAGCAAAGTTCACACAAACACCACCTCCTTGAGCAATCAGTTCCTGTGCCTTCATATCATCTCCATTGAAATGTTTCTCCTAATTTTGGGCCCTAATTTTCCCTATTTTTTACTCTATTCACCATAAAGAGCAGATCTTCCTGCTCTCTGGACAAGATTTCGTGAATTGAGGATCAAAGCATTTCACCTCTCAGTCTCTTCTTTTATTTTTCAGTCTTCCCTGAACTGCTTGGTCCACACCTGCTCTGAACGCCTCAGATTAGATGGATACTCCAGTATCTGATGTTTTTGAATTGATCTTTTTGAATATATTCCTATAAAGGTAAAGAACTCTAAAATATATTTCTCTTTATCAGTATCCTTATAGTGCAGGTTCCTCTTTAACGTGTGACAATACCACCTTGTGTTTTTGCAGATCTTTTTGTTAAGCAGCATATTTTATTACCTTGTGTTGTGCATTTGTTTATTCCAGCCCAAGACTATGATCTTGATCTTGTCCTAGTTGAATTTCTTTTTTGGTTTGTTTTTCTTTCCAGGCCATTTTTCCTATTTGTTGATAACATCTTGCATTCAAACCCTGTCCTTTACAGACCCTGAAGCTTCTTATCATTTGCAGATGTAATAAGCACAGGCCTTTGCCCAGCAGTGGCTATTAACAAAGCCATTAAAAGACCTACTCCGGAGCAGACAATGATGGAAAGCTTGTGATGTAATGTCTGCTGCCACTGCTGCCTTCCAGAGACGCTTCTCATCCAGCTGGGCATCAGCTCAGGCCCATCCCCAGGCCTTTCTATGTTTTCCCAGCTTTCTTAACCAGAATGTTGTGCCACACTGCCAGAGCCTTGAAAATCAAGATAAAGAGCATCTATGGCTTCTTCTCTGGCCACTCTTTTCTAGAACAAAACGAGCTTGGTGTGATGTAGTTTCTTTTTTTTTGTTATTATTTTTAGATCAGTCAGTTCTCTGGTAAGTGCTTTCAGACTGTTTTGGGAATTCGTCCTAAAAGTTTTGAGCTGGTGCAAAGGCTTCAAAATTCCCTAACTTTGCTCTACTCCCCTGTCTTAGGTTACAATGTAAGATGTAACCAAAAGTACATATTCTATCACCGTCTGTTAAAACCAGGTGGGGCAGTGCTCTTTATCTCTTCCATGACACATCCCTGATAACTCCCTCCAGGAGATATCTTCTGTTAATGGGCTATCAAACCTCACTGTGTGACTCATAAAATTACATCAGCCCATTGTGATATGCTCTGCCCAGGGGGAGGAGCCAAGCGTTCCTACCTGGATATAATCTGAGGTTTGGAACACCACAGTCAGCCCTTACCTAATGGATTCCCAGAGCACAAGAGCTGTGTAACCACCACGGGACCTTCAGAGGAAGACCATGATGCCCTGATGATTTTTTACCTTTTTTATATACCCCTTTTTGTATCCTCGGTGTTTTTAGCCCACATACTTACAATTCTTTAAGTTTGATAACTTAGTATAGACCTAATATCCTGTTTAGCGAGGAGACCAAACATCCTGGAAGCCTGGCGGTTAGGGGTCAGAAAGCCCCAGACACCAAGGTCCTTTCTAGCACACCTCCTGTAAACTAAGAGAGGCCCATCCAGGAGAGAATTCCTCGGGGTGGGGGGATCATCCGAGCCTCTCGTTGGGGAATCTTTGATAAATGTGCTCATTTGCAAGGTCTATAAATTGTATATGCAATCTATCATGAGGTGCACTGCAGCGTGCATTTTGGCACATTCCACCTGGATGTGCTGCACCTAAGGATCTTTAAATAAATACCGAGAGAAAAAAACCCTTTTCCTTTAACCATGTTTGGCTCTTAATTTTAAGACCAGGGAAAAAGGCAACAACCAGACCCTTCTACAGGATCACTGCTTTGACAGGACCACTTCATCTGGACTGCTACCACCCCCCTGACTAACAGGGTGTCAGGTTGTATCCTGACTGTGTCGGTGTTCTTGTACTATTGCATTTATTTTAATTTTCCCGTTAAATTATAATTCTGACTTGCGATCTCCCATTGGTTTGTTTTCAAATTAGCACACCCCCACAGATGCTCTACTTAAAAACAGACACTGTCCTAGCTTTTCCCCAGTCTGCTGGTATCTTGCAGAGGTCCACAACAGGTTTCCAGAAATCCTGCACCACATGTCTGTGTATTCAGAGATGCAGTCCACCAGGCGTACTTAATCTTAAAATATTCTGCTCAAGTCTCCACTTACACTTTCCCTGCCCTAAACTCATCTGATCCCTTTGCCACCAGCATTAGCTCCATGAGCTCTCTGTCCCCTGGAGCTCTCTTTCAGTGAGCACAAACACAGAATAAGCATCAAACACCCAGTTCCTGGGGGTTATTTGTACATAGCACTTCTTTTCCATGAGAAACAGGTCAAATTTTTCCTGATCTTCCTACAACTAATGAGATAATGATTTTTTCTTGTATCAGGTAGCCTTTAATAATTGCAGGGGATTAAATATGACCTCCAGAAGACGTTTTGAAAACCTTCTTGAGAGCTGGTTTCAAGGGACGCTGTTTCTAGAACACCTCAGTTCAAGAAAGCAGCATATGGAGATGGACAGAACAAGGAAGGGCAAAACAACCCTGTAAAACTCAGATGTTGCTGAGCACCTCCCTCTCATCAAATGCATGCCAGAAGTCAGAGAAGACACACTACTCGGTGTAGCCACTCCCCTGCTGCCAAGACGCTGACCAGAGGCCAGAAAAGTCTCTGGAGTACACAGTCCGAGCCACGAAAAAATATGAAAGAAAGAGTTTGTATTAAAGATAGTAGAAGGAGAAGAAAAAAGCAAACCCACGCCCCCCTTTCTTGAACTTTCCTTAATGACAGCGAGATGTTTCTTTCCCAGCAAAAGCTGACTGCTACTCCTGCCACGCCTGATGTCAGCTGGAGGAACAGATGGCTCAATGGTTCATTTCAAACTGTTCATTCAGCCAAACAGCACAAATTGCATTAATTGCCTCGCAGTGCGAGCAGGGAATGGAGCGCTCCGCGTGTCCTCGCTGTGAATCACTGCGACTCCTCACCGCCATTCCCATTTGACAGGTCAGTCAGGAGCTTGTCTGCATACTGGGAAAGGTGGGAATAGAGGGAGGGCAGCACAAGAAAATGCCTGAGTTACTCTGCAGGTAACAGAAGATGCCCAAAGGCTGATACAGCCTTCGGCTTGGCTTTGGAATGGGTTCCTCAGCACAGTGCCACTTGCAGAAATGTCATTTCTCAACACGAGAATGTTACACAGTAACACATCCACTGCCCATCCCCGGGGAGCAGGAGGAACAAGACTCAGTCGCTGACCTTCTCTTCCTGTCCACACTGAGAGCAGGAACGCCTTACATGCACTGGAGGCACTTCTACAGTGCCCCCCTTGCTTTGTCCCTTCCTGCATCACAGGTGGCTTACACACCCTTGGAGGTCTTGGCAGGCCACCTCAGAGAAACTGAGTGCCCCAGAACCTCCAGCCAGAGCACCCACAGAGGGAAACCATGACCAGAAACTCTCTATACCTGCCCTCAAGGAGCCCCTGCATCCAAGAACTGAAAAAACACACCAACCAAAGAGTTTGAAACAAGTTACCCCAAATATATCTTTTGTTTGTTTGTGTATATCTTTTGTTTGTTTATTTCTATCAGATAGGAGCCTTGTATCTGTTTAATTTACTACTACACACGTGCACAAGCATCTGAAAAGTTCATACAGAAGGTGTGTCCAGGCAAAAAGTTCTCCTTTAGGTTTGATTGCTCTAAACCTTGCCCAGTAAATGATTTATTAGATGCTCTATAACCTGCTGAAAAGTCCTGGCCCCTAGCTCACCACTTGCAAGTGAAACGTGTTCACATTTTGCCTGCCGAAGACACTAATTTTTTTTTTTTCTTTTTTGACCAAGGGAAAAAATTTGAAAAATTGCCACACAAGACCAGAAGTTTAAGGATACAGGTTCCCAGAATATGATCACTGATGCTTCTCTGTTATCCACTGTTACATATTTTATATATTTATTTTTATACTGAATGTATTTTCTTTTTTTCCACAACTTTAGTAAAATACCATACCAGGAAAAGACTAACCTTACCGTCCAAGAGGTTGTTGAGGTTCCTGCTGCTCTTTCCTTTTCTCTGCTTTAGAAGGGCAAAACCACTGTTGTTTCAACACCACAGGCAAAACGTCTGTACCATACCTATGTGCATAGCTAAACTCTGCTTGAACCCCTCCTCCGAGAAAAAAACCCATGGAAAGACTAAGGGAAAATTAAAAATAAAAAGCAACAAATGTGCAAACCCAGACCTACAGTGATCTACTGTGGTGTAGCCCTCCCTAAATAGGCAGCAGAACTGTTTATTTTAAATGGGTGACACCTGAAGGGCAACTCTTGCTTCACCTCACCCCCTGCTTGGGGAAGGCTCTGCACCTTCCCTCACTGCTTGTTCTGTGCTGGCCTCAGACCTCACCGGTTTCTAGAGAAGAGAGGCTCTTCACTGCTTTCCTCCCTTAAGCAGAAGTCAGCAGAAGGGAGAGGATACCTAATTACATCTGACTGACGGAAAAAAATATGTACTTTATCCCATTAATTTCCTTCCCTCTTGCAAAGTTTGGGGGGAAAAGCCCCTGGATCTGAGTTTGTTTCATGCTCTGTCTGTTGTGTACCTCTAAAAGAAGTGGAGCAAAATTCCTAGAGTCAAGTCTTCTCCCAGGAGGAAGCTTTGCTCCTGGTGCTGAGTACCTCGCTGCTTCAGTCACGCTGCCTTGGTGGTGCTGACAGCTCCTTGTGTTCTGCCAAAAGCACCCTGTCCCTTGAGCTCACAGAACTGCCCCGGGACCCCCACACTGTGAGACTCCTTCCACTAATAGAGACTTGCCCTGCTGTGTACCTCACGTGGTGCATTTAGGTGCTCAGAATTGGAGCATTATCACTTGGTCTTCCTTCTTTGGAAGCAGGACCTCAATGGGATTCTGACTTGTGCTTCAGTTCTTCTCGTCCCTGTGGACAAGGTGGCCTTCTTTGTGCCCACGGGCTAATTCCACCAAGCCTTCCCAGGCCTGCAGTTCAGGTGAGCTGTTTCACAAAGCTTGTAAGCACTTCAAGAGCTTCTGCACCTCCATCTCTGAATGATCTCTCCTTCCTTTGGACTCAAGCAAGCAGCTTCTGAAGTTACTGGAGAACTTCCAGCTTGTAGCAGGAATTAATTCAGACACTAATTTATTCCTTTGGGGCTCTTTCTTGGGTTAGCTGCATTTTACCAGCATTTAACTGCATTCCACCCAACTCCACTGACAATACCCATGTGGGAGAAGGGGAGGGAGAAATGAAGCACAAAGCAGCCTGAAGGATCTGGAATGGCAGAAGAGGTGATGCAAATTACCACTGGCTATTCCCCTGCTCTGGGAGAGGGCAACAGGCAGCAGAGCAGAAGTAAGCCAAGCTACAGACCTGCAACCTCAAATGTAATTTTTTGATTAATATAAACATGTCCCTTAATTTAACAGGGAAAGTGTGAGGCCATGCTTAGGAGCAGGTAATTTTAATGTTTTATTCATAGTGCTGTGTTCAGTGATGTCTAAGAAACATGAGCTGTCAGAAAATTTGGCTTATTCCCCAGCTACTCAGCACTGGATGCACCAGAGGAACCCCCAAGGCTTCTTTTCACAAAGACACCTCCTGACTGATCATCCATATCTTGATGCTCCAGTGGGCTTTTCTGGACAGGTCTTCCCTGTTGAGCCCAGCTCCAAAGAGCTGCAAGGCCAGGTACGCTCCCCTCCTTTCAAATTCTTCCCCAGGCTAAAGGAGCTTTAATTCTGTGATTAAGCTAATGAATGGAGCCAGACCAACACATAGAATAACGATGGAGAGGGAAATGTGATAGCTCATGCTCCAGAGGTAGTCAGCAAATAACATGGCATGGAGTAACTTAGAGGTCTTTGTTGCAATGAGCTGCTCTGATCCTTCCAGCCCCACCAAACAATTTAGAAGCCCCCCCTTACCACTGAAAACTTCTCAAAAACCTTGTAAAAATACAAACAAATTGTATTAACTGGTTCCCATTTACCCATGTCATATCTAGGCTCATGTTTTGGTACAAAACTGATCCAGTTTTTCCTACTTTGATTTAAAAAAATATATTTTTTTAAAGCTAAATATTGTTTACTAATGATGAGGGCTTTTGATACCTGACACCTAGGGCAAGTAAATAAAATGGAAATTTCTGCTTCTTTATTGATAGTTACAAGGTACTGGTAATGTTTTTTCAGCTGTGGTCCCAGCTATCAAGCTCCCTTTTGTAAGAGCGTACAGAAGGTGCTAATAAGAGACCTTACAGCATCCTGATAAACCTGTTTTAGTAATTCTGACAACATCTTTTCAGATTTATGCCACTATCAGTGGTAAAGGTTTGACCCTGGAAATGTAATGTCATGTACAGCATGTAAGACTTCAGTGTGATTTTCCTGTTTTGTCTGAAAGAACAAGGCCAAATTTCTGTTTTTAGTTGCAGCTACGTAATTATATTGTCAACTGCTCCATGTTTACCATCCTGTTTTTGTCCTATACATTGTTCTTACCTTGATCTCTCTCGTGTCCTTTACTGAAATTCCTGCACCTCTCTCACATAATCAAATATTTTAAGTACCACTCAATGTTATGGCCACTCCAACATCCCCATTTCAGGTAACCAGTTCCCATTACCAGCTCCCACCTGTTAGCTGTTTATCCATCCCAGAGCTGGTGGTCTCAGCCCAACTCCCAGTCCACCTGATGAAACAAGCAACCCTCAAGCACCACTGAAGCTAATGGTTAATTAAAATACAACCTGCCCTGGGCTATTTAATTACCCTTTACCGTCAAGCTCAGCACAGAAGATGAGATTTAAAGCCACAGGGACTGAACTGTGTCTTGGATCTAGTGTGGGCAAAAGCACCCAGGCCTGGCTCCAGTAATACATGTGTATCTTAAACCCTGTGTGGTGTTTTCTAGTCAAGCTTCTGGCTTGGAGCCTCCCTCCTGGGCTGCAGCCTGGCCCAGCTCAGGCGGCAGCACCTTCCCCTTCACCTTCCCTGCGGGATTAAGGGTCACCCGGCATCTGCAAGGGGAAGATGGAGGCTCACCCCAGTGACCTCCCCCAGGGAGGTTCCCTTCCCAGAGCAGAACCTGTGGGAGCTCTCTGACCAGACCCCTGTGGTGAAGGGAGGAGCCCTCTCCGCTGTCCCCAGGCAGGACAGTGCTGGGCAGCTGGGGGACAGCAGGGGCTGACTGCGTCCTGCACTTGCTCACACCCCTCTCCCTCTCTGCACAGGCTGCTCGTACATCCCCCCACGATGGTGTGGATGGGCTTTCTGAACTGCCCCCTCCACAAAGTGTTTCATCAGACACGCTTGGTTACCAAGCTGAAAAAACCCCAAACCCTGCAGAGTAACTCCTGGGGCTGAGGCCATGGAGCATGACTAATGCAGAGCTGAGAAACCCTGGCAGCCTGTGACAGCACAGCTGTAAAGTAATTGTTAATTCTGCTGTTGTTAACAGGAATGCTCCAGTTCCTCTCTCATGTGATTCGTCCCATGTTTCCCAATAACTGCTGCAAAACCAACAACCTGCCTCTTCACAGGAGGCAGCTCTCCAGCGTGGAGACAGACTGTCCCGAAGTCACCTTTCCCTCCCTCCTCCACATTAATACAGGCAGCAGCAGAAGGCTGGCTCCCATCCTGCAAACACATTTTCAGAGAGAAAAAAAATTGCCTTTTTGTCATATTTGAAAGGAGCAACAAAATGTAATAGACCTCTTATCCTGATTAGGTTTTGCTAGTGAAAAAATGATCCATTAGAACATGAACTCATTAGCAGCAAGAACAATCTTCCTACAGAGACACGTATGTCTTCCTCTTGGTCATCCATTAGTAGGATTTCCTTAGAAATTTCCTGAGGCAAGAGACACTGGGAAGAAATTCTTGTTTAACATCTTAGCACCAGTTATTTTTACCCTTGGGTTTGAATCTCCCAAAGCTAGGTGCCAATGCTTTGGCACCACTGTGTGTTAGCAGCCAGGGCCGGGAACAGGCAGTCGGCTCTCATGCTACAGTACAGCACATTTTCCAAAGAGCACAGGATTAGCTGTCAGTACTCTGAGATCCTCCTGGAACAATGACCAAAAATGGATTCTTAAGAACACCATCACCCCCAAAAAGGTACAGTGCTGAGGTCAAAATGAACAGGAGTTTGTTTTACATTTCTTTCCTCAAGATGAGTAATTACTCATCATTAGTGCATTCTTGTGAAAAAATGGCAAAATACTCACCCTGCAGACTGCATGCAGTCAAGTAAAAACAGGTAAAATATTGTATTTGCTAACACTGTTCTTACTCCATTTGTGTCAGAACTTGAACAAATGTTGAACAATTAAAAAAAACCCAAAACCTTTAAAATTTCATTTCTAAAACTTAGTGTCCCCACACAAATGCATTAGGTTCAGCCACCTCTCTGAAAGCCACATGATCACCAGGAAGATGGGCTCTAAAGTAACTTATTTGGAGCCAGCATCTGACCCAGCAAAAGAAGCATTTGTGTCCATGAACACACATCCAGGACGGGCCAAACTCTGACCTTGGCGCTCAGCACCTCCCAGTAACTGCCTCCAGAACCACTCTAGGACAGATCCCTGCACCAGGGAATTAGTTAAGATGATAAAAAAGGGACCTTCACACCAGTCCAGAGAAGGACTTCCCGTATCAACAGACCTGTTTGATCCACTACTGCAGCCCCCTAGGCAGAATCCCTGCCTAGGATCAGTGCTGGCTGATGAGGCTCCCTACAAAGGCAAGTAAGAATTTGTCAGGGCACAAAAACCTCATGCACGAGCTCTTCAAGGCTCTGTGCTGGCAGCTCTGAGCTCCTACTGAAGGCAATGAAGAGGCATTTACTGCTTTGGCAATCAGTGAGTTATAATTAGTAATCAACTTCAGAAATGTGACACTGGTATATACATTTCAAATTTCAAATTATGCTTGTCTTATGAACAAACCCAGGTAGTTGATAAAAAAATCATGACTGCCTCAGTCTGCAGTTTGGCCTTCCTCCCATCAAGGCACTTTGCTTTTAACTTCAGTGTGGGCAGAAAAATCCTTGCAGAGTTAGGGTTCTGGCACAAAACCCTTGCTGCTTCTTTGAACAGGAGCTGCACTGCATCATGTTATTTCCCTAAGCAGCTACCCCACTTCAGCTTCCTCAGAGGTCAGCTATTATCTCTGCTAAGTACATCCGGTACAGGAAGGAAATTCCTTAATCCTATTCTGTGGGCTTGTTTTCATATGCACAGCCATAATTCTCCCACATCCAGCCTGGGCCATACAATAAAAATCATTGATTGCCACTTCTGCTCTGTACTGTACAGGAGACAGATGTCCACCAGGAAAAGTATGCTAGGGCTCTTAATTCTTGTGTGCTACAGCAGAGGTATGTGAAATTAATAGACAGCATGATTTAAAATGCAAAGCAAGAAACTGCATGAGTTTTCATGTCTACTAAATGGTAACTACTCAAGTTCACAGCCTTTGAGGAATACAGAAATCAGAAATATGACAAAAATTGGCAGAAATTATGCGCCTCATTTACTCAAGGAGTGTATTTCACTTTGGCCTTATTACTTAAGCCTCCTAGACAAGAACTCCCTCAAAGCTTATTACAGGATGGATGTTTCCTTCTTGCATTTGGGCTGATGCAGGGTCCACCTGCCCCTCTGGAGAACAATCTTCCTGCAGTCCTAGCATGTGCTTACAAAAACTAATCCCTCTACTTACTTTTAGTTCTCTTTGAAGTAGACTTAGCCTCCTGGAAGAAATAAAAGGAAAAGGCAGCACCGTGATGCTTCCATGTTGTCCCTATGCAACCATCAGGAGGAAAAGCCAGACAAACCAAGCACCTCACATCCACCTGTGGTGTGAGATACCAGGCCATGGGCATTTGCAACTGCATCCCCTGGTTTTGTACTTATCCCTGGTAACACTGACCAGCCAGAGGGTCTGCTGGAAATAGGAGGCAGAGATATTTAGGTCACTCCAGGAAAAACACAAAACCATAGCTCCTACCCAAGGACATTTAAGGATTCTCACAAGTGTCAACTGGAAGCAAGTCCAACTCTCATTCAGGAGCACACTTGTGTTAGAGCCCTTGCTTCCACCTCCCTTGTGCAGGCTTACAGAATAGTGACTCATTAAATACTTGGGCATTTTTCTTATCTTAGACAAGAGGAAAAACTTCCCTTTGAGAAAAGAAGGTGAGTTTGCTACACCTGAAAATGAAATGAAACAGTCCAATCAAAAGCTATTTATGACTGCATGAATCTTTACTGACCCATGAGTTTTTTAACATACAAGAAAAATAGCTCTGGATTGATTTTGTGTCTACACAGAAAACACCTCCTAAGCCCAGCTTTTTTGAATGGCATCCTTTATTTCTTGTTGGGCACAGTACTGAAATACAAAATTTAATACTATATGAACAATTTCAACAAAATATTTAACAAAAGGGAGTAAAAGGTTTAACACTTTTTTAAAAAGCAATATAAAAATCTGCATTAGAAGTAGAATGCAGGTCCATCCAATCATCCAGTCTGTAGAACCACTTAATCATTTTCTCCTGTAACAAAGAGGTGCACGTTCTTCTTGGACTGTAGCATTTGAGCTGTGCGGTCTATGCCAACCACAGCAGCCAATTTCTGAGCATCATACTTGGAGTAGAGCACAGTACAAGTCCAGGTAGCATCCACCCCACTGTCTGTGGCCTTCAGCATGTTACAAATCTCACTGTAGAAGTGGGAGTACGTTGGTAACTCATAGAAAATGAGGTTCCTAATGCCTTTTATAGTATACCTGCAGCAGAAAACACAAACAAACAAACAAATTTGTTGCAAATTTTACAAAATGTGCATGTTAAAACATCAATCCTCTATCAGGTCTTCCAATTTCCATGAACCTCAAGGCACATCAGCTGTACCTCAACTTTACAAAACATGTGTCATGGACAGAAGACTGAACAGAGAAGTGGAATTTAGGGGGAAAATCTAACACTGCCAGGCACAATGGCTTCCTCTAAAGTACCAGCCACCACCCATTTATGAAGTAGTCAGCCTCTTCAGCTTGGATTTTAATACAGTGAAGACTGATTAGATCAAGCCTCATGAAACTTCTTGTATTTGCCAAAACATCTGCTAACAAAAAGAAGTCCTGTTCCATTAGGAACTTGTAAACAGCTCCAGTCAGGATGTAGCAAATTTTCCAAGTGGCCTCAGCTTGCTGTATTGCATTATTGAACCAATTACACACCCATTCCAAAATTTTAAGCAATTACTGTGGCACAGATGAACAAAAATAAAAGGCCCAATGAATCCCATTTGCAGGCTATATCATCCTGTCCTGACATCACTGGGACTTGGCAGCACTTACCTCCCTGAATAAAGCTTTGCTCATAACAAAATATTAAAGTCTCTGCAAAGGGACTGCTGACAACAGGCAAAAACTTGAAAGTAAACTTAACAGCTCTTACTTCAGTCAAGGAAGTCCTTAGAGGGATCCAACAGATTCAAAAAGCAGCAGAGCCCATCTATGACTAATGTCAGACTCTACCTTCAGAACAGCACACAGGCAACTCAGAGGGAAAACTCGGTCCACAATTCACCTTTTGTAGAAGTGGAAACGCTCAGTGAACAACAAAAACTGCTTCTCTCCCTTGAGGAAGAAGCGCCTTGCTCTGCAGACTGCAGCCTTTTTAGTGTATTCACAGATGTGAGTGAAATTCAGGTCCTCTTTCTTGAAGTAGTTGCGAAGGCGCACGTAGTCGAAGTACGACGGGACGTAAACGAGCGTGTGGGACATGATGGCATCCCGGTACTCGGGCAGAACTTTGTCAACGAAAAACTGAAACCTCAATTTAAAAAAACAGGTAAGTTTTAACCAGGGTTAAACTTTAGCTTTCCAATACTGACATGAGCTCAAACAGGAATATCATCAAACAACAGACTACCAAAGATTTTCACTACATTTGTCCTTCTTTTAACTTCAAGGGATTTCTACACGTGTAGAAGATAAAACGCTTTACCAGCACTACACAATTCCTTCTCCAGACCATATTCTCCAGTGCTTTTGGCAAGGAGAAGGCCAGTATTCCCCTCCACCTGTGCAGAGCCCAGCCTACACCTGAGGACTAATGAAGATGTACTTCTGTGGTGAACCCACCGTGTGCTCTGCAGCACGCTTCACTAAACCCAAAATTGCAGTCATTAGGGCATGGCAAAGCAGTCTAAGACACACAGTACCTTGCATCTATCACAGAAGTTACACTTTCAGCTTCTAATCTCCGAAAAACATGAGGAAGCTGGACCACAACGTGGCTGATGGAGCCAGTGAGCGGCACGTTGCGGACGGCCACCTGTGAGAAGAAAGCAGGATGTTTAGGGAAGCAGCATTCCAAAGGCAGGCACACTGCAGCCAGCTTTCTGCAGCTCACATCTGACAGCACAAGGCTGTTTTTAAGAAAGCTACAATACAAAATTACAGTCATGATATACAAACCAGGTCTGTTAAATACATGATGACTGCTTATGCTCTGAATTCCAGGTATTTGAGATGGTCTCCTTAAGTTTTTACTTTTCCTCTTTCTTTCAAAATACTAACAGTTCATGCATCTTACACAGTAGGAGATAAAAGGAAGCAGATGAACCCTCCATTTAACAACAAAATATATAAAACAAGATAACTTGAGACTGTCAAATTGAAAAAACAAAATCTGATTTCTGACATGAAACAGCAGCTACCATGAAAGAAAAGTATCAAATAAGCATCACTGCATGAGAAGTAATTCTTCATGCCTCTGGCACAGTCTGCAGTGTCATGGAGATTCAGACAGACTGAAACATTTGGGTGAGGGAAATGATAGGCACACACAGTCTTTCAGCAACTGAGTTACGGAATTTTCCCGCCTGTTGGGCTTTGTGCTCCTCTCCCCCTCCCTTCCACACCAGCATTCCAGCTCCCCTGTGAAGTCACCTGCCCAATGAAATTGAAGCAGTGTTTGTTGAAGACAGAGTTAATCTGGGGGTCCTGGAGGGCGCTGAACAGCAGCGTCTGCCGGTAGTACTTGGAGCAGTTGTTGAGGTTCAGCATCCGCACCCGGGAGAAGTCCACCCCGTGGGAATCCAGAGGCAGCAGGTTAATGTGCTTCATCAGGTGCTGCACAGACAGACGGAGACACATCACTGCCGACATCCCTGACTGCCTGCAGAAGCCTTAATTGCAGTGGGGAAGAGGGCAAGGACCAGCAAGGCGGCACAGAATATAAACAAGCAGCATCTCCCAAGACACCACTGTCTGGAATTTATTGACCACAGCAAGAGCAATTTACTTGATTTCCTGCCACAGAAATGAAAGCTACCATCTCTTTAGTCACCAGGAACAGTGACCTTTCCTTCCAATCTTCTCCTGGGGAAAGTATAATGGATTTGTTTGTATTAAAGTCAATGGGCCCAAGGTTTTTGAGCTAAAAGAAGCCCAAGCACACAGCTCAGGCTCTCATCACATTCAGGGAGAGTTTGAAGAAATTCACTGTATTTTGCCCTCAGGGAATGATGCCTAGGACTGGCATCTCTGCTGCCACTTGGCAGGCAGTTGCACCTAAAGGGAAAAACAGGAAGCAGGCTCCAGGACTCATTCCTTGGATATTGTGTAGGCTCATGTGCCCGTTCTGGGACTCCTTAGGAAAGAAGACCTTCTGGACTCATCCAAGATATGCAGTGACATCCTGTAGTCAAAACGTCTGATCCAGGTACCTCAGAGGTGTTTTTATGTGGAAAAGAAAACCCTACCATTTCAATCCTGAAAACTTCTACTAACCAAAAGCCCTGTAGCAGGGGTACTACTGCAGACTAGCCACAACCCAAGAGCTCTATTTTCATTAAATGTACAGGAAACCCTTCATACTGTTTAACTCTGGACATGACTAATGCTTAGTATCTCTGCAGTCAGTGGAGACATGCACCAGCTCCTCTTGCTTTCTGGGGGAACCTGAATTAGGCTGTACAGATTCCTCACGTGGCTGCAGTCTGACTGAGACAGTGGGCAGTCAGACAGCTGGCATAATTTCTCCCAGATGTGATTAAAGGAATCATCATTATCTCATGCTGCAAGATAATTAAACTGTCCAAAAAATACCTCTGATGAAATATACTACTAAAGCACCAAATGAAGTTTTAGAGAAAACATGTCCTGAATACTACCAAAATCTGTAGAAAGAATATTCTTAGTATAAGGAAAATATCAGGGTGTCTCGAGGAAAGGAAACGAACACCCATGTCTAGAATGAAGTCAGTAAAAGCCAGCAGTGCCAAAACTGAGTAACATTAGACCAGCAAGACACAGCCCAGCCCAAAAATGAATAGGTAGATGGAAAACGTACCAGAACGTGCTCCCAGTTCTGCATCAGGTAAATGTCTGCCTGATCAATGATGAGGATTTCTATTGATGACAGAAAATCAAAGTCTCTCTTCTTCTCCCCCTCTGCGCCAATGACAGTCCTGATGCCCAGGGGAGAGGCAATGATGATGTCTGAGGAGTAGAAGGGTGCATAGAGTCTCATGCTCTTCTGCAGAATGGCAACCCCTGTCCAACAACACCAACAGCAACGTCTCAGTTAACATCAATTATCAACCACATTCTTCCAGCAGGCTCTGCAACAGTAATTCCCCCCATTTCCTCTCCCCACACAGATGATTATAGGTGGACACAACTAATCTGTCTGAAACTCTCCCCCAAAAGGTGCTTACCCACCCTACCCCCATTTGACAAGCATTTGGAAAATTTTCATGAAGTTTGGCAAAGCATTTCTGTATTATTAAGATTTTTCATAATCCGAACAAAAATTTTTAACTGAAACATATTGTTTGTGATTTTCTGCTAAACAGGGGAATGAGGAACTGAACAACTTTTAAAAAAAGCAGAAATTATTACCTACTCCTTTCTCCTTAAATCTTGAACTTTGGTCTCTGCCTTTGGGTATTACAGTAACTGTTACTTTAATCTGTCATGAAAGATTTGGGGTGGATCTCTTGACTGTCAACTGCCTTTATTCACAGGGCTGAAAGATTTGCTACTAAATCACAAAGGACAAGGTTCTTCATATTACAATGACCTAAGTCCTGCACCTCCACTGCTTCTCACACCACGTGTTGCACGGTACATTCTGAACCAGCTTATGCATCACCTCTCATGTTATAGAAAGGACAGGGAAGGAATCAGAGGAGTTTGTGTCATAATTACATGGCAGTATTTCTAGAACCCACAGTTTTCTGGTCTTAAAAATCCACCTAGTCCAGACCACATTCAAACTATTCCCTTCAATCTGCCCAACAAAGTCTCTCCAGCTTCTCTCCCTGTCCATGTAAAGGCAGATATCATGGGTACAGCTGAAGGCCCTTCCAAGAATTTCAGAGACAGCAGTAGGGACCCCTCCTACTGTCTATTTCAACCCAATGATAAAAATGGAAAAAGAAAGAAAAAAACAAAGGTTCAATTGGTTTAATTTCCAGGAAGAAGATATCACTTGTCACAGCATATACATAGTTTAGAAACATCTAGTCTTTTTTCTGTTTAAAAATGTGGAAGAGTGGTGGTTTCAGTAAGGCATAACAAATGTGCTTTAAATTAGATCTTTGTGCAGAAGTAACAGGGTGTGCAGCACAGTAAGAAAGAGAAATTATTCTGCTTCTATAATTTGCTTCTGCAAGTTAACAGCACTGAAAGTTTCTTCAATCATTTCTTAACACTTAGGAAGTGGAACAAGCAGAGTGTGGAATGGGAGAGGACTGAAAGGAAAATTATTACACTACTGAAAGTAAGATGCTCTCAGCCTGAGAGATATTCACAGGGGAAGGAAGAAAGACTGAGTGTGACCTGCTTGTATCTTCCACTGTATCATTACATTTCTTGAGGTGCCAATTTATCCTTCAAGGTGCAGTATTTCAAAAGCCTCTGATCTGTCAAGTAAAGTTAGAAAAACTGCCTTCCCATCTTGGCAGCTCCAGGAACCAAGCCACTAACTAGCTCTCTGCATACTGAGTTACTAAACAGCATAAGATTACAATATTATGAAACAGTCTCAAATTTTCTGCTTGTCCAACACTCCTACCTGCTGGCTACCCATTTGCTTTCATGGAAACCACGGGAAGCACAGCAGGAAACTGCTTTGCTCAGTATTGAGCTTTAATTTTGTTCCAACCATTACAAGAGACATTGTGAACAGGCTAATTAAACCCAAAAGATTTTTTTTTTATAACATGAAAAGACTTTGCTGCATAATCAAGGCTATCTTGAAAATGAGGTGTGGGCAGTCCTGCTAGAATAAAGCTGTCATTGCATTTTAAATGATTCTGAACTTGATTTGAAAACAATTACTTTTCTATTTTCTCTTCCTTTCTAAGTTCTGGCAAGGCAAGAAAGATTTTCAGAAAAATCCAAGTTGCCAGTGCAAAACCAGCAGGAATACCACACTACCTAGAGTCTCACCAAAACTTCTAGCCCTGACAGCTCCTAGGCATTTGGGAAAAATTTGTTACTTAGCAGTTCTGTACAAGCTAAAAATCATCTGTTCCATAGGTCCTCACCAATTCTGAAGTGGTCATCAATGTTGCCAGCAAAGACGGCTTCATAATCTTCAGGTCTTTTCAGGTTGGGGGGCTTCTCTTCTGGGTCAGAGCCAAACTCCCCTTTGAAGCGCTTTTTATTACTTACATCTATTTTTTTCTTGTCATTCACTTCGAGGAGACTGATGAAAGTATGCACAATCCGCAGAGCACACTCCCTGAAGGGCACTATCATCAGTACCTGTGCAGATCAATGGTTACAAGAGAACAACCCATAAAATATGAACACCCGCCATTATGTTAATTAAACTTTTGGCTTGGATCTGCCCCCGTGGGGCATCCCAATAATCAAAACAAAGCCATTCTGACATGCAGCAGGGAGGGAACATGCACTGGGATGCAGTGTGCTCTTGAACTGCTAGTGGCCAGCAGCTCAGCCTGGCTCCCCAGCTCACCCAGGGTACCAGTACAGGGGAACTGAAAGCACGTTCAATGTTTAAGCACGTTCTCCTGTCCTCCCTAGCCCCCAGGCAAGCAAGAGCTCCTGTGACACAGAGACAGGGTCAAGGGCTGGCTCTTGGATGGGTGGCAACAGTCCCTGCACAGAACTCCAAAATATAAATGGCTAATGGGCAAGTCAACATAGAAACCAAAAGTTTGCCAGGCATGCAGCAAATACTGAAACCCAACTCTGGAACTGTTCAACAGGCAGCTGGCACACTGGTGACAGGCTGCCATAGCTGAATCCACCTGGCTATCAGCTAGAGGATGCTGTGAATCCAGGGAGGGTTGATTTGGGGCCCACTCCCCCAACTACGACAGCTGGCCTTGACAATGGGGCTGGGATTCCCTGAGGTACTCCCAGGTAGAGAAAGATCCTTCCATGCAGGCAAGTCCTTACAAGTGCCAAAGGACAAAAAAAATTCTGGCACATCCCAGTCTGGGTCACAGCCTACACTACCTGCACTGATAGTGAAGATTGATGTGGAGACACCTGTCTGCACTGGCAGATTTAGATATGGATGCAGGAAAACCTGTCAGACTGTGGTGATGGGGGAGTCAACACAGAAACCAAAGATTTGCCAGGGGACGGGGGACAAAGAAAGAGACAAGTCAAACTCATGGCTTGGCACAGAACCAGCTGGCTAACAACCCTGAGCTCACTGCTTCTCACAGGGCATTTGCCCTGGCCATGGAGGACATCTTCCAGGAATGATAAAGGGATGTGGAAAAGCACATGTCCAGGAACACATCACCTGAGAGAGCAGCAACAGAAACACTTGTGGATAAACCGCCAGCACGTTTGTAGGGCCTGAGCAGGCAGCCAGGGTGGGGATGAGGGAATCAGAGCTCTCTTACCTTAGGCCTGGTGAGCCCCTGATCCCTGTAGTCATCGGTGTCGGTCCCTGGCTTTCGGTCCCTCCGCTTGGCGTTGTTGCTGAGCACCTGGGCATTGGCCTTGAGGACGTGGTTCAAGGCGTGCAGGCAGTAAGCGTGCCGGATTTCTTCTCCGTTTGTTAAAGCATTCCTCTCCGGATAGAACAAGTCCCGGTACGAGTTCATGATACAGAAGAGCTCTCTTTGTAACGGGGTAAAAGGGGAATTGCTTGGTTTGTCTGCTGAGGACAGAAACTGTTTATTCACTTTTGGCCAAGTGGATTCCAAAGGCTTGTGGAGATGAAGCTGTTTCACGTCAACTTCTTTGTCTGCTTTCAAAGTTTTATGTTTCTCCAAAGTGGAAGAAAAAATTAGTTGACCCAGCCTTGGCCACTGAAAAAAAATATAAGCCAACAACACAGAGGAGTCATATGTACCAAACCTTACACACTTGAAAGCATCACAGCTGGTGATACCAACTTTAATCAAGTTCATGAAATCAAGGAAATTATCTTTTCATAATACAAGTGGAAACCTTTTTTCAATATGCAATCCCTTTTAGAGTCTGCCAGGATAAACAAGGATAAACTTCAGCTCTGTAGATCTGGATAGGTTTTGCAGTGATACGTCTGTAACTGTTCCCATATCAGAGGAAACTGAGGAATTTTCTGCCTAACCCACCCAGGAAATTAGTGGCTCAAACCAGGGATAAGATGAGAACCCTGGAGTCCAACTACGCTTACCAACTGGCCCCACTGAGGTACATACTTTGATTAAAGATGAAAATAAACCCATTACAGGCTAATCCCAGAAGCTGTGATTCAGTTGTTAAATGCAATCTTGTTGGATGTCTGTCTGATTTTGAACAGATATCAGTGTAGTAGGGGAAAACTCTAAACTTTAAGCCTTCTGCCATGCAAATTGTCCCCAGCTGTCCTCATAAAGTAGCTACACCAATTTAAGCAAAGATATATCATGCATTGATTCAGGTGGCACTGGTAATTTTGGCCACCATGTGCCAAAAAAGTAAATTAAATTGAAAAGAAAAAAATCACAGCTTTCTCTCTGACTAACTAACCATTGGATATCTTCCAATGAATGTCACCCAGCATATGGCTGACCAGAATGAGAGGCAACTCTCCAAAACAAAATCAGATGTGGAAAAGTTATGAAGCAAAGGTTTGTCTAAAAATGAGTATTTTGAAAACCAATACCCTCTGTCAAGCAAGGAGGTGGTTTTCTGGTACTGTAATTCACATATTATTGCCAGAATTAACAATGTAAGTAATAAATTCCCCTTCACTGGCTCGTAAATGTGTACAAGGACAGAGCCATCCTGAAGCAAGAATGTGAAAGTGCATCACAAGTACTTTTAAAAGTGTACATGGTCACCTCAGAAGTTCAGCTGCAGAGCACATCCCTGGCATCATGCTGTGACAACTCAGAAACAAGCCCTGCTTCAACCCCTAGTCAAGGTTTTGGGACTACAGCTCAAACTCTAAAGCTAAGTGTTTCAGATGTGTCACCATATGCCTCCAGAACAGCAGACTTCACATTTCAAATTTTGCTCAGCAGTAAGTGAAGAAGAAAACAGTTCAACAACAATACAGTGGCAAAATCTTGATATTATTAGCCAACAGCTAATAATAACAATTATGATCTACTTCACTTGTACAAAAAAATGATTACTTTAATCCAGGCATCTTTAGGAACGCTGGATGGCTACAGAACATTATTACCTGGCTTTGACTTGAAGTTTTAGGAAGCGTAGACATTTTCTCTATTTCTTTATCTTCAAGTTCTTTGTCCATGTGCTGTTTAAATGGATCTATTTACAGCAACAACAAAAAAAGCAGCCTGAGAACTATTGCAGCTAATGGTAGAATCAAGATGCAGAATGGATTTGCAAATGAGATGAGTAGTTTCCATGCTGGCCAACACCACAATTAAAACTAGCTTTTTCAAAGCACTTGGAGATGAGAGAAAGGATGTCAAATTTTCTCTGCAAAGAACAGAGAGAACAGATTTGACAGATTGCTTTTAAAAAAGAAAAAGAAGCACTTACGGAAGTACTAGAATTTTCAAGCACTAATCAAATGTTAGACAGGAAAACAATATGTAGTGGAAAATAGTGGCAATTCTTTTACTTAAGCTCTGACATGTCCATTGCTTGCAGGTGAAAAAGCCTGCCAACAGTGAAGTCCCAAGTGAACTTGCTAACCTTCCTAATTTACAAACAGCTCTGCCCAGGGCTTTGGCCAGTGATATGAACTCAGTTTGTAATACAGCAGAGAAATATTAGGTGAGTTTTGGAGAAGGGGGGCAAAAATTGCCCGAAGTGAGAAAAAATCTGATTTATCTAATCAGCATTTCTTTTTGGAAAGGAGAAGCAAAGAACTGTTAAATCATGTTATACTCAAAGACACTGGCACGCACAAAGTCACATGCAAAGCTTATTTTGAAAGCCAAGCCCTGTATCCTGCTTGCAGCACAGCAGCACTCACTGCATAAAGAAAACTAATTAGGGAACACTGGTGCTTGCCAACAAATATCCAGCCCACACACAAGTTACCCAGGCAAAAGTCAAGACATTTACTGATCATGACACTGAAAAAAATTTGAGAAAATCTTCCCAGAAATGCAAATGAATAGGATATCATTTAATTGTACTGCAGGTTCTCTCCTCAGTTGAGTTTTACTGATTTGAGCATTTTCCCAATAATGTAGAGGGAGTAATGGGAGGCATTTTAAGGAATTTTAGTGACCCCGGGACCAGAGTAGAAATTCACCCCCTTTCTGCTATCTTAGGTGACTTATTTTCTGCAATAGATTATAAAGACACTTCCAAGCTACAAGAACCCACTGAGAAGTAGTGCATCATTTATAGGTGGAACAAAGCTGTTAGGATACTTAGCATGCAGTTGGAGAGCTACTGTTCTCATTAAAATGCAATGCCAACAGCCTAAGTCATATTCTCATGGTAACAAGAACGAGCTGTTTTTTCTATCACATGGCCCTTTGATGCTTCCACACATTTCATGTATCACCCAGGCTGCCTCCCAGATCTAATGTCAGCTGCTGCTCCAAGATGACAAGCCAGCATCACTAGGGATGCTACAAACATATTTCTCTCTCTCAAACGACGCCATCTGATATTAAAGCCACAGTGCATAAAATCTGAGCAGAAGCTGTGCAAGTGCCAGTGTGTACCACGTCGCTGAAGGATCGCACACCCGTGCAACACAGTTACTTTGTTACATATGGTGGGACGACTCCAACACCGGAGCTCAGATGCATCCATCAGTGCACTGAGATTCTGGGATACACCCGTAAAAGACATTCCATCAGCTCTGCTGATGCTTCATACTCTCCTGATCCTGGTGCAGACTCCTCTGCATAACCTTCAAAATTCTGAGAGCCCTGAGCATTTGTCTAAATTACTGTGGCTGCTCCAAGCTTCTCAGAATCTGACCTCTAACTCCACTGAGATGTGAAGGATGCCCTCACAGGTCAGCTTTGTGATTATCTCCTGTGCTGTTTGTGCCAAGAATATCTTCCACAGTCAAGTGCAGGCTTGCAGAGCCCTTTTTATTACAGTGGCTTTTAAAACTACTATTAGAGCAGCAGAACGAGATAACACCCTCTATACACTTTTCTAGTTCTTGATACTTCAAGCTTTACCAGTCACAGCAGAAACCCCATACGAATCCCTGTCCCCAGGGGCTACAGGGAACAAATGGTTCAGCTACACATCTGCATTAGTGTTAAGGGTCCCTTATGTAACCAGCTGACATGTGGGCAGTACAATGAATAATCTAGTGGAGGAACTTGGGAGCTATACAGCCTATCGCTGGGGTGTTGGATAATTTAAACACGTTTACAGGTACTCCTCTACAGGCAGATCCCTGAACACAAAGACACGGTGTTTTACCTTCTGGAAGAGCTTGTGAAGAACTGCTGTCTCTCTTATCTGCATTGCAATCTCCACTCTCCTCTTCCATGAAATTGGTTTCCAAGCTAAATTCAGATTCGTGTTTCACATCAGTAAACTCCTCAATGACTCCATGACGTGGGTCACAAGAGATATCTGTGCCATCAGCCTGCTCCTGGCTGAGTACCTGCTCTGCTGTATCTGTGGCTATCAATTGTTAGAAAGAAACAGGTTATTTTCTTCTGGAAAAGTTACTGTCTCTAGATGTTGTTCCCTTAGAGTTCCCAACTTTTTTTCTCCCAGTACTTTATCAAAAAAGATAAAAGCAGACTTTGTATTCTACCATAAAGATGACTTTTGGCTAGCATTCCAAATGTTATATAACACAGAATGTGGTCCCCCAGAGAAAATTAAAGAAGCGACCTATTTGGGGAATATAACTTAGTTTCCAACGACCCCAAATAACTGGAAATGATAAAAAGCTGACTCCTCTCTCCCAGCATTTCTTTGCAGACTTAATGAATGAGGATACCTCACTGTAAAGGCGGAGGTTTCCTTCCAATTTCCATATTCCTTCCCGTGCTGTGAGGCAAACCTTTCCCTCCTCTCAGTGGCACAGCCAAGCCAGATGCTGCTTGAGAGAACAGCTTGTGTCTCCCATGAGTGGGTGAGAACCCCTGGTCTGCTGCTCCATGTGGATTTCCTCTGTGCTGCCGCACAAACAACATCTGAGGAAGCAGCAGCGGGCTGTCTGGCGGAAAATGAGCACAGCTACCCTTTCTCCTGCTTCAGCATCTGCTGCTCCCACCCACACAGAGCCAATGGAGCAACAGAGTCTCCAAGGCAGAAGAGCACCCAGCCAACAGCCAGTCTACACCAGCATCCTGGCTTAAAAATATTCATTAGTCAAACATTTACCAAAGAAGCATGGGAAAAGACAAACCACCTTCTTCCTCCTCTGGAACATCCTTCTTATCTTCTTCACCTCCCTCTGCTCCTCCAGTCTCCTGGGACCCTTCGCTGTCCATTTCTGCCTCACTTTCCTCAGATTCTTCTGATTCACTTTCATCTTCCTCTTCCTCACTCTCAGACTCAGGGGAGGTCTTCAGGGTAGCCAGGAGTTTATGATATCCAGAGACCTGTTCCACTTCAGTCTCTGAATCACTTTCTGCACTTGATTTATCAGAATCCTCAGACTGGAAAGGAAAACAGGAGTGTAACAGTAACAACAGTAACAGCCTATTAAGCAGCAGGCAAATACCCTTACCTCTAATTGCTCTGTTATGTTTCCCCTCTCCCAAGAAACCCATATGTAGATGCCACAGAAAACCCATAGAACCCACAGAAAAATGGAAATTTTCAAACCCCACCATTTTATGCCAATAATTATGCTGGACACCTCCATTTAGATTTTGAAAGCATCTTGGGACACAGACTGAAGTGCCTCGTTCTGCACCACTTTGACTTGGAGCATCACAAAACCCAGTGCTTTCAGTCTCAGCTGAGTGAGGACATTTGATCTCCACAGGCAAGGCTCTGACTGAACTGCCACTAGATTCTTCTAAGAAAACCACACACAGATTGAAAATTGTAGAAGGGCACCCATACAAGGGACAGAGCACTCTGGAAATGCTTCTGGCTTTCAAGAAGGTAAGTGAAATAGCTGACAATGGTTCCCCTGGGAGCTGGTCAGGTTTGGTTCAGCTGTATAGCTCTACACTTCGAGAAAGCCAGACTTGAGCCAGTTCTGTCCTGGGCTTGCACAAACCAATGTCCAGATTATAGCCAAAACTGTAGTGAAACTGTGAGTATCAACACAACACTACTTACTCCTGTCTTAGTTCATTTTAGCCCAAAAAGGAAAAAAATCAATAGACACTATATTAATGCACGAAATTGCTAAAGGAAACAACTGAAACAGAGTAATTTTTTCCAAACTAAAACTTTGAAGTCTTTTATTAATCTGATAATTCAGGAGGTTACCAAATCCTGACTGAAAGAGAAGTAAAGCACTAGCAATCTGAAAGAGTATTAACATATTTCTTTGTTCAAAAGAGAACAAAATGTCTCCTAACTCATGCAACACTAAGTTTATCAACATTATTAAAACAACTTAAAGCGTGATCTAATTTTCACCATGACTAAGTAATACGCAAAAAAGTTAAGAACTGCAGTTATTTCCTGCTGCTTCTGCCCTCTGATGGTATTACAGTTTTGAGCTAGACATTACAGAGAACAATTCAGAGCCACACAAAAATCACATTCATCTTTTTCTCCTAAATACTGGTTTTTAAAGTGGAACAACTTAATCAGCCTGAACAAGTTGGAAACGTGAAATGCTAAGATTTGCACTTCACTGAACTACACGAAGATGAAAGTAAGGAAGAAA
Source organism: Daphoenositta chrysoptera (assembly GCA_013397915.1). Taxonomy (NCBI): domain Eukaryota; kingdom Metazoa; phylum Chordata; class Aves; order Passeriformes; genus Daphoenositta; species Daphoenositta chrysoptera. Next base: position 3,373,530 of record VZRO01003478.1, read on the forward strand.
TAAAAATACATTACCAGCTCACATATTTGAGTCGCTTCCGGTGTTCCAGAAACCCTAAAAGAAAGCACTGAAATATCTTACTCTGTCAATGATCTTATAGGCACGATGAAAGAAATGAGGGGAAGAGTGAACTGATTAGTTATGGAAGTTTAAAGAAGTTAAAAGAAAGCTTAAAAACAAACCATCACACGTCTCCCTAAGAAAACAGACTGGGCACTTACCCTTAAGGGCCACCCTGTCAGGTGATGCGACCCTCTGTACATGACATCTAAGTACTCAGGCATTACAACTGATCAATAAAATTTTAAAGGAAAATCCAGCTTTAATCAGAAGATGAGGCCTCAAAAGGAATTAAAAGAAGGTAGTTTGTAACAAAGTTAACCAGAGACAGAGACTATTTCTAGCGCTAAATATTGGTCTGTGAAGTGGGAAAAAGACTCAAACTAAAGGTAAAACAGCATTAATTAACCAGTGTTGGAACTGCAATTCTTCAAAGAAGCCACTGTACAAGCTGGGCATAAACTAACCTCAACTCCTTCAACAAGATGCAGAGTCTCGTGTGGGACTGAGTATCCCTGTACAGGGTGACACACAGGACATTCTCTCCAGCAGGCCTTCCATCCCAACCCACACAGGCCGGGAGGGTCCCAGGGGACACCCAAACAACAAACCTTGACACTGTGTGCCTGCTCCTAAAGGCTTTACAGCAGCAGCACAGGATCGCACAGATCACACAGCACCTGGACTAAGCAACTCTGTCCTCAGAAGTCTGCACGGGGGTACAAAAGGAAGGTGGTCATTCTGACAGACGGGCATCCCGCCGAGGAGGGAATGGCTCTTGTCACACAGATCTTCGCTGTCCTATTTTCACACCCTCTCCGAGATCACAAAAGAGCGCAGACCAAACAGCAAAAGCGGGATCCCTGACAAGCCAAGGGACCGGCCTGATATCAAAATGGGAGCGCGCCTCGCACTCCTCCGCTTCCCCACTCCTCGTGACTGCAGCACAAGAGTTTACATTTGTTGAAAGAAAATCCGAGCCGACATTTCCGGCCTTCCGTGCTCCCTTCGAGGTTCCCGGCTCACGGGCGGCAGTGCGCCGCGGAGCTGCAGCTGCCCTCCTCCCGCCGGGAGCCCCGGGGAAGCGTCAGAGGGAGCGGCCGCCGCCCGGGCCGGCCCCGGGCTGAGCGGGCTCCTCGGCCCCGCAGCCCCGGCACCGAACCGCGGGGAAGGAGCTCGCCCAGCCCGGCACTCACTTGTCGTAGAACGGGTGCTCCTCGCCGAACTCCCGCAGGTGCTTCTTCTGCTTCTTGCTCAGGCTGCGCAGCAGCTCCCGCCCGGCTCGCCGCTTGCCCATCCCGGCCCGCTCCGCTCCGCTCC
>VZRO01003480.1:0-24239 GCA_013397915.1 Daphoenositta chrysoptera
TAACCCTAACCCTAGGCAGAGCATGGGGCTGAGGCTGGCACCGAAGAAGAAAAAGAGGATGGAGCTCCCTTCTCTCTTCTCCAAAGGTGGGAAGAGCCTTGAACAAGACATGACTTCCTCACGGGAATGGTCCCAGCTGAAGCAACACAAGAGGATTCAGCAATCTGGAGAGCATCTCCTGCACCCAGGATGCATTAAGACATTCCAGAGGAATCCCTTCAGCCTGGATCCCAGCCCCTGGAGCTGTGGGGACACAAATGCCAGCGCTGATGAGCGGAATGTGTCCTGGGCGCTGTTTGGTGGCATGTGCTGCTGTGAGTGCAGCAACTGAAGTGTGTCAGTGATAAACCAACAGAGCATTGCCAGCAGAAAATGGCATTTCAATGGCATTTTGTTGTGATAATGAATTTCCATGGGAATACATTGATTTCAAGGAAACTTTAATTTGGGGGAAAGAAAAAAAGAAAAGGAGAGAAGACATTTTGTGCACTGTGAAAGCTCGGGCATCTCTCTTGCAGTGAGCACATAATTTGTTACCCCACAGCTGACTTTATTTCCCAGGCCATTCACCATCTGGCAATCATGGACTTTGATGGAAGCACTTAGCTTGGATCCAGCCTCGACTTTCTTGGCAGGTTGGAGGGAACCTGCAGCAGATCCAGGTGTTCCTGGTAGAATTAATTTCAGATGGAAAACCTTGCTGGGCATGGCACTTCCCTTGGGCTGAGCTGTGTCGTGGCAGGAGATCGAAGCCTCCAAACCTCCCAAGCCTTTTTCCAATCACAAAATCATGGAATTAACCAGGTTGGAAAAGACCTTTGAGATCATCAGGTCCAACACCACCTCAACACCTAAACACCTCAGCCAAACCATAGCACTGAGTGCCACATCCAGGCTTTCCTTAAACACCTCCAGGGGTGGGGACTCCACCACCTCCCTGGGCTTTCCAAGCCCATCCCAACCTTGTTGCTTCCTCTGATCAAATCATTGCTTTGGCCACCTTGAGCTTCCTGATTATTCCTGTTTTTATTCCTGTTTTTGTTCCTGTTGTGCCTCCCCTGCCCTTGGAGAAGCCCCCAGATCCCTCTGGCACAGCCCCATCCCTGCAGCTTTTCCATGTGCTTCCCTCAGCTCTTTGTTAGTTCTGCTTTGGGTGATCCCATCGCTCCCCTTGGTTGTGGAAGAGGAATGCCTTCCTTCCCTGGAGGGGATGTCATCCCTGTTGGATGACAGCAACTCCCAGTCTTTGGAATGCTCTCCTGGCCACTCCAGGATCCTGGTAACTCCACATGCCTCAGGATGCAGCCCCCGACCCACTCTGGCCACTTCCAGGGATGGATCCAGCGTTTCTCCACCTCTTGGCACAAGAACTGCTGGAAAAACACCCACTGCCCTCCTGGATGCTCCCACAAGATTTTAGGGAGATATAAATAAACCCCAACCAACCTGACGTGTCCCTAAACACCACGCAGGTCAGTGGGATTCCACATCTCATCCCAGAAAAGCAGACAAAGACTCTGGATTTTAAACCTTGACCAGGAGAAAGGGCAGCCAACATATCTCGGCCATCAGGATTAGGATAAGGGGATTACAGCACCTGCTTGAGTCTCTGAACTTCAAAGGCTCATGGCACTCATATTTTCAGATGTATCCCAGAGTAATTAAGCAAAGCAACTTTAAAAAAATGGAATTTGGGCAGCCTGAGGAGCTCCTGGGGGGCTTCCTTGCTGGAAAAGCTCAGCCACCATCCCTGGTGGGAGATTCACACTCCTGCTCCAGCCTGGGGCCTCCTTCTGCTGGGTCTTCTCCCAGGTCTCCAGGTGTGGAGTGAGGAAGGGGCCAGAATTCCTGCAGGGATTGCAGCTCCATGGGTGGGTGATGCTGGAGCCCCTCTGGCCACATCCCAGATGTAGAACAAACCTGCCAGGGGGCAGTCACTGGTTCTGTACAAGCACATTTTGGGGACCCCTGGGATGAGGATGAGCTCTCCATCACTGGTGAGCCCTTCCTGGGTCAGGACGGTGGCAATGCCAGGACCTCCGGGACCTGCTGCCCTCCTGAAGCCTCTTCAGTGGGTGCTGGATTCAGGATTCATCCCCAGGCTGGGAAAACAACTTTTCTGGATGATTCCTGCTTCCCAGCAGGCAGAGGCAGCATCCTGCTGGGCTCTTTGTGACTCACTGTGCCACCCACTTCCCGAAGAACAGGAATGTTTGGGCTTTAACAAGCCAGCCGAGCCCTGGAAATTGCTTGTGGAGTATTGATTGGTGTCCAGGCTGCAGGGAAAAGGGATTTTCAGTCATTAGCTGGGAGATGTCAGGGCTGTGGGACTGAGCTGAAAGCGGCACAGAAATAGGAATTATTCCTCTTGGTTTGTTTGGGGGTTTTATTTCCTTTCCATCGAGTCTTGGCTAACATTTACAGGAGTCCAGCCTGGATGCTGCTGCCGAGGGGGAGGTGTGGAAAAGCAGCACAGCTACACCTGGAGCACAGGGCTGGGAGCAGAAAAAATGGGAATTTTCTCATCCCGTGTGTCCAAATGATATCTGTGTGCGCTAAGAGATAACGGGTTCCTTCTCCTAGCCCCAGTAAGAGCAGACTGGTACAACTGGTACCCCAAGGAGCAATCCCTGCCCCCCTCCCTCCCTCAGGAATGAGTCATGGAGCACTCGTGTCCGGCTCCTTCCTGAGCACTCGCCTCACTCTGATTAGGCAGGAAAAATGTGTGGAAATGAAAGGAGCTGTGGGGAATTTCCAGCAGCTGGGAACTTCCCTGCTCTGCTCCCGAGGTGGTTGAATTCCAGTTGATCTGGGGATGTGGAGCTAACTCTGTACGTCTGTGCTTCATGCCTCCCAAAATATTTTGGTGCTGTCCGTGTGCCCGTTGTTCCCACTGGGAATGGCAGGGGCAGAGGAAGGGGCTCAGTGTCCTGGGAGGAAACATTCCAGCTCCTGTTGGCATTTTCAGCCGAGTATTCCCACCTCTGCCCAGCCGTTCTGTGCTTTTTTAGGATCTGCTTTGGATTCCCACCAGCAGCCTGCTCCAGTATTGACTGGTGGCTGGTATTTCATCCCAGAGGTTGTGGAAAGACACAAGGATACAGAGCTGGTCTTCAGGAGAGACCCAAATCTGCCATGAACAGGCCATTCCCAACTCCACAGCCAGCAGCTCTTCCTTAGCATCTGAATTAGGGAGTTTAGGCAGAACCAGCCAATTTTCCCTGCTCCAAACCTGTATCCAATCCCACAGGGATCCTGCAGGAGTTCAGGGTCCCTTTGGAGCTCTGATCCAGCTCTGCATCCCCTGGAACCCCACGGAGCCATCAGCAGGGATGGGTTGCAGGATCCAGAGCAGCTTTGCTCCTGCAGTTCCCAGCATTCCCGGGATACCTGAGCCCTCCGAAGCTCCTCCAGTGCTGGCCTGGAGATCCCACCCCTCAAATCATGTTGCTCAATATTTCTCCTGGATTTTCCACAGGAGCAGCTCAGGGTGGCTCCTCCACCTGAATGTGCCTTTTCCCAAAGCATCCCGGGCTATTTTGGGAGGGCGATTCCAATTCCCCGGTGCTGCCATGTGGATTTGCCACTCACACCTTGACGCCGGCAGATTCCAAACCTCTGCAGCTCCCAGAGCCTTCCTGCCCCTCCCAAACTCTTCCCAAGAGGCAGCCAGGTATTCCAGCTCCCTGCCAGCCATCCCTGGGATGCACAGAGAGATGGAAGGAAGGGAGGAAGGTCGGGAGCACCCCTCCCTCCCTGAGCCACGCTGCCAGGGCAGCCTGCAGTGAAATATCAATAACTCCTGGCTATCAAAAAAATAAATCCAGCCCAAAAGTGCCAATTCCTGGCCTGCACGTGCCCCCCCGCCCAGCTCCCCCCCAGCCCCACGATCGATCTCTGTTTAATTAAACCCTGGCAATGACTCTCACGTGGGGGCAATTCTGCTGACTCGGCCACTCGGGGATTTTTATGCATCTCTCTCTGCTTTGCTTTTCCATTAACTTATTTTCCCCTTTGTAATAAGGGCTTGTCAGTGTAATTTATCCAGCGGCGCAGGAAGCACGGCCAGCCCGGGGAGCCATTCACAGCTTGCCGGGGATAAACACAATTACACATTTTTAAATGTCAGCCTTCAGCAGAAGGAATGGAAAAGGTAAACTCTATAAATTGCAGAGAGAGACACCCAGAGAGAGAGCTGCTCCCTCTCTGAGGAACTTCCACATCCATGGGCATGTCCTGCATCTCTGGGATGCAGAGGAACAAAGGGAAGGCCTCGAGGAATCCATGGAAAGTGGCAGCAGCCCTTGTGCTTTGCTGTGGAGGGCTTTAAAAAGCAGCTGGTGAAGTGTGGTGGCCTGGCAAGTGTCCCCTCCTTGTCACCCACTGCAGGCCAGATGCACGGGGAGAGCCCTGCTGCTCCCTGCTCAGCTCCCGGCAGCAGCTTTGATCTCCCCGCGATGAAAAGAGGAGAGTTCAGATGGATTAAATGAGAACCACTTACATAATCTGTTTAAAATTCCAGCAGCACATATCCAGGGAAAGGGAGAGGGAGAGCAGCCACCGACTCCCACTCGTTCTGTGGGGAGGGGGGAGCTGTGCTGCTGCTCCCCCACTCCTGGTGGGCTTGGGGGTGTGTGGGAAACACCCCCAGGTGACAGGGTGACAGCCACCGTGGCACTGAACCATCCTGGAGATCTGCTGGGAAGAGAGGAAAGCTGGGATGGAGAGGCGAGGCTCGTAATTACCAGGCCCTACTAACGAGCAGCAGTTTGGGCTCTATAAAAGCCACTTTTTGGGGACGGTGCTGTTTTGGGGGATGCTGTACTGGTGGGTTTTGGCTGGGATAATTCTCCTGCTCTGAGCCTCGAGTGGGTGGGATCCAGAGCAGCTTTGCTCCTGCAATTCCCAGCACTGGGGTTCCAAGGCAGCGAGAGCTGCTGGAGACAATTTTGCCCAGCTGGTCGTGGCTGCGCTGACGTGACAGCAGGCACTGCTTGGTGACACCTGCCTGGTTTGCACTGGCAGATCACGTCTGTCAGGGCAGCCCCCAGCCTTGCTGTCCTTCCCCAGCGTGTCTGAGTGATGCTGGGGTACCTTTGGTGGCTTCAGGGAGGGCACAGAAATGCTGAGGGTGTTTCTGAGGACTTTGGGGTGCTTTGATCTGTTTGGCTGCAGAGATGCGACCCCAGGAGGTGCCCATGGTGGAAATGCTCACCAGGCGCGTGGAGGTGGCACAGAGCCCAGAACAGCCAGGAGTGGCACTGAGGGTGTCACAGTGCTCTGCCCACACCAGTGGGCCCCAGACTGAGCCCAGGGAAGGGCAGCAGTTGCCCCTCTGGAGAAAGGGAGGCTGCCAGGGAGGCTGCCAAGGTGGGGTTTACCCGCAGGGAGGGGAGGTGTTTTCGTGGCTTCGGGGACACCTGAAAAGCTCAGCTCAAGAGCTGGGTTGGACGTACTGCTGCCAGGCTTTCTCTGCCATCACCTGAGGGGGTCCCTCGAGCTTAGATGACCACTGACCACAGAGATCATCAGGAATTTAGAGACAGGATAAGGGGGAGTGGGTCAAACTGACAGAGTTTAGGTGGGATACATGGAAGGAATTCCTCCCTGTGAGGGTGGGCAGGCCCTGGCACAGGGTGCCCAGAGCAGCTGTGGCTGCCCCTGGATCCCTGGCAGTGCCCAAGGCCAGGCTGGACATTGGGGCTTGGAGCAGCCTGGGACAGTGGGAGGTGTCCCTGCCCAAGACAGGGTGTGGAACAAGATGAACTTTGAGCTCCTTACCAACCCAACCCATTCCATGATTCACAAGCAGCACAAGCTGTTTTGAGCAAAGCAGAGAAGTGCAGCTGGGACAGCAGCTCTGAAAATAAACTGATTTAACATCACTGAGAGTAAAAAAAAAAGAAATGATTTCTCATTCAGTGCTGCCTGAACAGCCAGCCTTGCTCTCCTGGCTGCCTCTCCAGGTACAAGCACCTCTTGAGCTGGATGCTTTTCCTGAGTCTGCTGTTTAGCCTCCAGAAAAAACTCCCCAGTCATTAAGTTTAGGACCCTGCTGGCAAGGAAGAAAGTGCTGCGGGATCACAGTAGAGAGCAGAGTGTCTTTAATGAACAAACAAAGCAGCAACTGCGACCAGAGAAAACAAAATGCTGGTCCCAGACAGCCGAGGTTGGCAGACAGAGAGTTTAGAGGAGGAGTAAGAAGGAGGCTGTTTACAGAGCTAATGCCGGGATGAAAGGGAGAAAATGAAACCAGAGTTTTTTATGGCGTTGCTGGAGGAAAAGACGAGGGAACAACGCTGGCAGAAATAAACTTTAAACACAAGCAGCTGGTACTACACCCATCAGAGCTGGACATAAAGGGAATGAGACTGCGGAGATGGCTGGAGCTGAGGGTGTTTGAGAGCTCTGGCAGCTCTGTGAGCACAGAAGGGCTCACAGCCACTTGTTCTCTCCCTGCTGCAACGAACGGAGCCACAGCAAGCCTGGGAAAGGCTCTGGAAGGCAAAAACCAGCGGAGCTGTCCAGGGAAGGATGGAAACACTGGGGCACTAAGGCAGGCAGTGAAGGGGGGCTGGAATACAGGGATGTCCAGCTCCCAACTACAGGAATTGTTTGTGGAATGGGGACTGGGAAGGGACAGCCTCAAGCCCTGTCACCTCAGCAGGTGGAGGGGCTGCAGTGGAGGCTCCTGGAAACGTCATGATGCTGTCCCTGCCTTCTTGGAGACCAGTCTGGACTTCCCCCAGGCTGAACCTCAGGCTGCTCATCCCCTTTGGGGTGGTGTCAGCTGCTTTCCCTGCACTGAGCTGCTTAATCTTTCTTTTTTTTACCAGTGGCATGGCAAAAGTCACTGCAAAGTGGCATTGGCTTGGGATGACAGTGAGCAAAACTAGGCTGGAATCTCCTTTAAACCTAAGGGGTTAAGCCTGATATCTCCTTTAAACCTCCGGAGTTAAGTTTGACATCCTTTAAACCTAAGGAGTTAAGTCTGATATATCCTTTAAACCTCAGGAGTTAAGTCTGGTACCTCCTTTAAACCTTGCAGTAATCACTGGTCACTCCAAGGCAGATATTCCTCCCCTTAGCCCCTCTGTAGCTGTCAAACCCATTGAACTCCCCGGACTTTGCCACCTGCAATCCCAAGAAAACCCCAATCACATCTCGGTTTTTGGAACTTCCCCCTTCCCCACTAAAATGAGAAGTTCTGTTTAAGAGGTGCATGTTGGTCTGTGACTGATGTGGCTCCGGAGTCATGAGCAGCAATTTTAGGCTGAGGGAAGGAATCAATAATTGAGATCGCACCAAAATCCATCCTGGATTCACCAGGCAAAAGCAGCCTGGCCTTTCGGAGCCTCAGAGACCCGGCTGCTTCTCCCCAGCAGGAAAAGCAGGGAATAACTTTTCCTAAAACTCATCTGGAGGCCAACCCAGAGCTCCCTGCCCCGAACTAGAAATGCCTCAGGCTTGCCCAGGAAAGGTCTGTGGGTACCCAGACGTGCTGCACTTCTGAGAAGAGGTACGGGAATTGTGTCTGGAGACTCCTTCCAGACCTTTGATCTGAATGTTCCACGTCCACAAACCCCATCTGTGCCCAGAGGCCTCTGGATGCCCTCCCCAAGCTGTTCCTGCCAGGATGATTGAGCTCCCAGCTGTGCCACGGGTGCTGCAGTTGCCTGGCAGTTCCTCCTGCTGCTTCCCGAGGGTTTGTGGCAGCTCCACTTTTGATCCCAGACTTGATGTTGGTGGCTCTGCTGCTCCAGCTGCTCCTGGCTGGCCTCGTCTCCTCGTGGTGTTTTGTATTCCTACAAAAGCCTGGGCCTGGATTGGAATGCTGGAAAAGCTTAGGAGCCTGATTAGCTTTCCCTGCTAAAACCCTGAATGGTTTTTTCCTCTCTTTACAGCCACCAGGTTCTCAAGGTCTGTTGGAAGTCAGCAGATGTTTGCTGGAACGGACTCCAGCTCCCGCTCCTCCCATTATCCAGCATTTCCTTAGGAGTGGGCGCAAGCAGGGAGAGGACACCTGCCCTTCTGCCACTGGATGGTGTCATTTTAATGACAAATAATCCTTTCCAGGCTTATTTTGGGCTCTAATCCCATCCTCCAAGATGTTTGCAGCCCCTTCCATGCTAAACCAGCGTTTAATGAACATCCTGCACAAGGCAGCAGCCAGGTCCCGAATGAAACATGGAATAACCTTGGACAGATGTGCTTTGGAAAAGCCTCCTTGGTGCCTGTCCTTCTGACAAGGAGTCACTCACAGCTCTTCTGAAAACCCCAAGTTTTCAGCAACTTTTGTGCTCATGTTGGACGAAATTCTGCCCAAATGTTTTCCACGTCTGTAGATTTCCATGCTTGAGCTTGCTGCAAGATGGCCCAAACCCACTCTAAAATTGGTGTACGAGGTCTCATCTGCTGGCACTGTTTCCCCTGCTGCCTGGAACAGCTGTGATAATCAGGAAAAATGAGATTCAAAGCCTTCAAGATGGAAAAAGTCCGTAGTTGACTCTTTTTTTTCTGAGCAGCATCTGCATCAGACTGTTAGAAAAACGAGTCGAACTTTGAAAGGAGAATTCCTACGAAATACCTAGTTTTATTTGACCAAGAAATCCCAAGAGACCTCTCCTAAGAAGCCTTCAAATATCAGTGCTGGGCATTTAGTGGTTACATATCCTCTCAGCTCTGCCACTAAAGTAATTTTCTTTTCTCCAAATTTCATCTTAATGGTGGTTTATAGCATATGTTCACCGTGTTATTCATTAGCTCGGGGTAAATAAACCTAAAAATGAGGCGAAAACCTACAATAAATATGAACAGCAAAAGAGTGGCTCAAGAAAAATTCAAGAAGCGAAGCAGGAGGATTTTTTTCCCTTCTTTGGCCATTAGTGTGTTGTTTGGAAATCACTCAGCCATCCCTGTTTACTTTTCCTGACAGGAATTATGTGATTACAGCACATTACGATCCCAATTTCTGGCAGAAAGGCTGGCTGGAGGACACTTAGGTGGGGATTAGGAGGGGGAAGTGGCTGGATTTTGAAAGCTGGGATGATGGGTGAGCGGGGGGGGGCTCACAGGTGCCCTCTGCTCTCAGCGTTCCCCACAATAATTATGGAAAACCTCCAAAATTTCCACCTGAAGTGAGGGGTTGTGGAGGTGCTGCTGAGGAGTCCCTGGTCAAACTGAGGGCTTGGACCAGACCAGGTCATGGTTTGTCCATATAAGCCTTGGAAAGCTCCAGAGGGAATTCCCACTGCTCCTCTTGGGAGCTCAGCACCTTCTGGGGCACAGCCTGTGCCTGCAGTGCTGCTCTGACACCCCTGGGAAGGTCTCCATGGTCCTGTTTGTCCTTCAGGAAGGTGAAGGACTCAGTCAGGTCACCCCTCAGCCCTCTGGTGGCTACGCTGACCTGTGTCCCCCGGCCTTTCCCGATGGAAATGAAAGGATATGGAAAAGAACAGCCTAAGGACTCCATGGATTCAGATCCACAGGCCCCAAGCCCCTCGGTGGCCTCTGTTGTCTCATCCCCTCTTTTCCCACATCACCCTTGAACGCAGGGGCCCAACACTGGTGGTGCCTGAGGTGTGACTCCCCCCCAGCGCTGGGAATGAGAATTCCTTGCAGTCTCCTGGCCCTGTTCCTCCTGTGCAGGATTAGGTTTTAATTACTCAGGATGAGGGTGCTGGAGGCTGGTTTGTCAGCCTGGAATGGTGCCAGGCATGAGGACAATCCACAGTTTTTGTGGGGTTCCTGTTGGCCCCATCCTCAGCCTCCCCAAGGGCCCTCAGGACTGGAGCTCCCCTGTTTGCTGTGTCCCTCTAATCCCATGGTGTCCCCAAAGCTGCAGAGGGGACGGGGGCCCTCTGCAGCCTCCTGGCCGTGTTCCCCCAGTGCAGGGTGGGGTTTGAATTATTCAGGATGAGGGTGCTGGGGGCTGGTTTGCCAGCCTGGAATGGGGCCAGGCATGAGGACAGTTCCCACTTTTTGTGGAGTTGCTGTTGGCCCCATCCTCGGGCTCCTCCAGGCCCCTCAGGAGTGGAGCTGTGTCCCTCACCCTCTCTAACCCCGTGGTGCCCCCAGAGCTGCTGAGGGTGCCTCTGTCTGCTCCTGATGAACATATTGACCCGTACCAGCCCCACTATTGACCCCCGAGGCTCTGCTGATTCCTGGCTGCCAAGTGGAGCCATCGATCCCCTGCTCCGAGGCTGCGGCCCGGCCAATTTCGAGCCATCCAACTGAGCTTTCATCCAGCCCGAACTTCCCCCGCTTCCAAATGAGAATGCCGAGGGAGACAGCGTTGAAATCTTGATCAACCTGTGCTGAAGGAAGGCCAAGCGTGGGGTTGTTAAATGAAAGCCAGCCCTGCTCTGAGCCAGGGAAGGAGTGGCTGCAGCGGCTGCTGCAGAGCCGCGCTGGCTGCAGGGCAGGCAACAACAGCTCCAGCATGGGAATTCACTCCTGCTAACAAGCTCCTGAGGAATTCCACTCTTTCCAGCACCAGCCCCAGCGCAGGCTCCCTCCTGCCTGGCAGTCTGTGGAGCAGGGATGGACAGGCCGGCACAGGCAGCAGCAGCAGCCTCTGTTTTGCTGTGTAATCACCCCTCGTTTTGTGCTGACAGCGCTGGCTTCTCAGGGGCACAGAAAAGCAATTAAAAACGGTATTTAAAATCATTAGAGAAGTCAAACCTTGCACCCAAAGCTGCTGTGAGGCCCTGGAGTGAGCAAGGCACTGGGGAGAGGAGGAATTCAGCTGGGAATGTGAGGCCTGTTGGTGCTTATCCACTTGTTCGTGATTTGCATGTTCCCATCCATTATGGATGTGGTGGCCTCCTCTTCAGATGGACTCGTGCTGCCAGATATATTATTAAGACTTATGGTGATAAACAAAGAAGAAAACATTTAATTGACCCCAAATGACTGTTGCTGTTGGTGTCAAACGGATGAGAACAGAGCTGGTCAAGTCGAATCACAAATCTGCAGCTGCTTGAGGCATTTTCCTAAAGACCTGAGACAGCTGCGCATTGCAATTTCTCTCACTAATGATTCCTAAATTAAGAAATTAACCCCCTTCCACCAGCATTTGGATGGTGCTGGAGTGGGAGACAGGAACAAAAATTGGAGCGGAGTGCGTGGCAATAGCAACCGTGGACACTGCCAAAAATACTTACAATGTTTGAGCCCCAGTGCCTGCAGAAATGAAACCACTCCACTGCCAGCTGTGGCCCTGGAAGGGAGGGGACAGTCCCCAAAGGCTGGGGAGCCCCATGAGGGATTTGTGGGGTAGAGCTGGACATACCCCAGCCCCCAGAACCCCCTGTGCCCTGGGCAGATCCCCCAGCATGGGCAGCAGGGGAGGGGGGATTCTGCCCCTGTGCTCCGGTGAGACCCCACCTGCAGAGCTGCCCCAGTCCTGGGCCCAGCACAGGAAGGACCTGGAGCTGCTGGAGCCAGGCCAGAGGAGGCTCCAGGATGAGCAGAGGGATGGAGCAGCTCTGCTGGGAGGAAAGGCTGGGAGAGCTGGGATTGTTCACCTGGAGAGGAGAAGCTTTGGGGTGACTCCACTATGGCCTTGCAGGGCCTGAAGGAGCCATGAAAAAGATGGAGAAAGACAATTTACAGGGGATGGAGTGCACAGGGAATGGCTTCCCACTGCCAGAGGGCAGGGACAGATGGGATATTGGGAAGGAATTGTTCCCTGTAGGGTGGGGAGGCCCTGGCACAGGGTGCTCAGAGCAGCTGTGGCTGCCCCTGGATCCCTGGCAGTGTCCAAGGCCAGGCTGGACATTGGGGCTTGGAGCAGCCTGGGACAGTGGAAGGTGTCCCTGCCCATGGAGGGGGTGGGATGGGATGGGCTGTAAGATTCCTTCCAATCCATTCTGTGATTCTGCAATTCTGAGATCAGCTCTTGCCACCATCTCAGTGTTTCTCCTGGGGCTGGTGAGGATATTTGGTGCTATTTCAGCTCAGCCCTGTGTTCCCAAGAGCTCCAGAAGGATCCAGGGTGTTGAGGACCCTCACACTGGGTTTACTCCATATCCTGACTGTCCCCCGCTGCTGCAGATCATGGAGCTTCTGGGAGGGAGCACCAAAGCAGCAGCAGCAGGGCTGGGATGGAACTGGGAGGGATGAAGGGCCCTGCACTGATTCCCCTTCCATGAAAAATTCCTGCTGCGCACTGGGAGGCGAGGCAGCAGCAAAGGGAATTCTTTATCCCTCTCCTGAGTGAGTCCCCTCCTCGTGGAGCTGAACTGAGTTTTTTGGGAAGCGTTGCTCCTTGATCCCTGTGATCCCAGTAATTGTCACTGGTCATGTCCCAGCCTCGTCACAGCCTTTGATCTGACTACCTTTGAATGCGAGCTCCAGATCAGCGGGGTCAGGACGTGGCAACATGACAGGAAACTTCCAAGCTCTCGAAGAATCGGGGAATGCTGCTGGGGCTTGCTCTGTGTCCTCAGAGTGCCCGCAAAACGCTGCTTTTTTTACCATTTTCCTGCTCTTTCTGAAGGCATTCGGAAATGGGGGATGCCTGCAGATATTTTTTTTAGCTCTTGCTCGATGCTCATCCCCCATCACAAAGAACTGTCTGATGCGTTTATTTTTGGGTGTTCAGTCTTCTAAGAGATTGCTTTTACCCCTCTGAAGGGAAAGTCACGGACTTTTGAAGAGTTCAGGCTCCTTCCTCCCATCCTCCCACCAGATCTTTGTTTCCATCATCTGCACATTTGCATAATTCCTTTCCTTTATGCCTTTCCCAAGAATTCTCACTTATTTGCCAATTTTAACAGTTCCATGGTGCTTTGAGAGATTTGGAAAGAGCAGAAGTTCCCCGAACACAAAACCTTTGATATTTCCAGCCATTTCCTCATTTCTATTTAGGTCAACACCTGTTTGGGGTGGGAAGCTCAGGGCAGGGTGGGTTTCTTTCCTGGTCATCCCACTCAGCCCTTTGGATTCTCCCGGAGTCCAGCACATTCTCTGCTGTGTCAGATGTGCCCAAATGCCAAAATATATTAATTACCTTCCGAAAAGCTTACACAGAGCTTTGATTTCCTCAGTGCACATAAATCTTGTTTGCTGTGAGTTCTTCTTTCCAGGTGCCTGGTGCTGAGATGAGGCTTTGGAGACCTTTGGAGTCTTGGATCTCTCCTTCACAAGATTGAACTCCTGCACTGAATAATGCTCACAGAGGCACCTTCCTGTAATCCATATTGCACATGGAGATCCTTGGGAATATGGGAGGTGGTGGCAATTTTCCTCTCATTTCCACAAGGAACTTCTGGCTCACCTTTCCCTGCGAACATTCCTCTGCTCCATGGATATGCCAGATGATGTGGTCAGGCTGATTCATTCTCTGGAAGGGATAATGAGAGAGAGGGATGGAATATTGGGATGAAATTCCTCCCTGGGAGGGTGGGCAGGCCCTGGCACAGGGTGCCCAGAGCAGCTGTGGCTGCCCCTGGATCCCTGGCAGTGCCCAAGGCCAGGCTGGACGGGGCTGGGAGCAGCCTGGGACAGTGGAAGGTGTCCCTGCCATGGCAGGGGTGGGATGGGATGAGCTTTAAGGTCTTTTCCACCCTAGCCCAGTCTGGGATTCCTTGACAATAAAAATCTTGGATGACGGGACACCTGAGAGGTGCCTCCGCTCCATACTCAGAGACTTCTTTTTCCCTTGATCTGGAACAACCCAGAAATGAGGATGTTTGGTGCTTTGCATCCTCGTGGCTTTTCACGGGAGCCCGGGATGGATCTGAAATTCCCTTTGTAGTCTGCTGCACTCAGCAGTCTCCAGTGCTTTGCCAGGCTTGGAAACCTCCTTGCTCTGCTTCCCCACTCAGTTTTTCCTGCCTCCTCTGTGGAATGTCCTGGCGGGAGATGGTCCTGCACAGATCCCAGGATTTCCTGTGTCACCAAGGGCTGCCACAGACACGCCTGCAGCACCAGGCACCAATTTCCCTGGATTTCTTTCCTTTTTCCTTTTTCCTTTTTCCCCTTTCCTTTCCTTTCCTTTCCTTTCCTTTCCTTTCCTTTCCTTTCCTTTCCTTTCCTTTCCTTTCCTTTCCTTNTCCTTTCCTTTCCTTCCCTTTCCTTTCCTTTCCTTTCCTTTCCTTTCCTTTCCTTTCCTTTCCTTTCCTTTCCTTTCCTTTCCTTTCCTTTCCTTTCCTTTCCTTTCCCCCTCTTCTTTCCCCTTTACTTCCCCGTTTTATTTTCTTTCCCCTTTCTTTTCCCCTTTCCCCCTTCCCTCCACCCCTTTCTGGACTTACACTTAAATTTCCCTGTTCCAGACACTTTTCCATCACCTGTCAGGTTCTGCCCCACTATTTTTGAGGCAGACCATGGGCTTTTCCTCCATCTCTGCCAGCCTGCCAAGGTGAGCCTGCTTTGATTGACTGAGGCTTCCCTCAGCCAGCCCAGTCTGCCTACATTCCCTCTTTTTTTATTATTATTATTCCAGCTAGGAATGATATGTTGTCTTTAAATCCTTGCTGACTGCTTAAAATTCTCCCACATCTTTGGAGTGTTTAATTATTCCCCTTCAGGAGCGGGTTTAAATTGACTGACTTCCTTTCAGCCTCTGATTTCACACGGAATGGCAGCGCAGCTGAAATTATTCCAGCCTCCCTCCCCTCCCGGAGCTGCTGACTGACCTGGGAAAAGCAACACTTCCAACCCAACCCTCCCTCCTCCTCTGCCTCTATAGCTGCCTCTATTTCCATGCCCTTCTCCTTCCCCAGCCCCGCGGATGCGGCGGGGCAGGGACACAGCGCGTCCCCCGCAGCACAGGCGCGGCTTTAGGCTGGCTTAAAGCGTGGGTGGTATTTTGGTCCCGGTTTTGTCTCCAGCTCCCCTCTCCAGGGGGATTGCTGATGTTCATTAGCTGCTAATTGGTGCTGGCGAGCTGCGACTTTTCCCCCCCAGCCTCGCAGCTCCTCGGAGCAGCAGCCGGTGCTTAATTGCGAAGTCTGAGTGAAGCTGGGGGTTCACAGAGATTGCCCGACTTCTGTTATCTGCCTGCGCTTGACAATTACGTGCGGTTTTGATTAGGAAAATTTTGATGGGTTTTACTGTTCGGGCTCTTTGATGTTCGGAGGGAGCTTTAGCTG
Source organism: Daphoenositta chrysoptera (assembly GCA_013397915.1). NCBI lineage: Eukaryota > Metazoa > Chordata > Aves > Passeriformes > Daphoenositta > Daphoenositta chrysoptera. The sequence continues at coordinate 15,099 of VZRO01003480.1, forward strand.
TCTGGAAAACGTGCCAGAGCATTCCTCAGGCACGGGAAAATGGGAAATACCGGAGCAGTGCCTTTGGAGAGGCCTTTTGTAGCCACATCTGCCCCTCGTGGTCACCGTCCCAGGCGCAAACAGGGACTGGCATTTTTTGCCCAAAAACCGGCTTGAATTTGTTGGTTTGACTGGTTGAATCGAATTTGCTTGGAAAATGTCCCAGTTTTGACTCCCTGATCTGTTTTTGTGTGGATCTTTGTGGGTAAACATGGAAGAAAAAAGGAGGTTGGTGCCTGATTCCTGGTTGGAATAACTCAAATGGGAAGAGCAGGCTCAGGGTTTAGCCTGGTCCATTTTAACCCAGCAACTCTCCCTGTCCCAGCACCTGAGACACTGCCACACCCAAACCTGCAGTGCTAGGATCCAGAAACTCCAATCCAGGAGCTCTGAGCACATGAAAATGTGGGTTTTTAGGGAATTTTGTGATTGGCATGTCCAAGACCATGGCTTTTGTTGGTTTGCCTGATTGAATCGAATTTCTTTGGAAAATGTCCCAGTTTTGACTCCCTAATCTGTTTTTTGAGTGGATCTTTGTGGTTAAACATGGAAGAAAAAGGGAGGTTGGTGCCTGATTCCTGGCTGGAATAACTCGAATGGGAAGAGCAGGCTCAGGGTCCATTCTGACCCTGTACCACTCCCTGTCCCAGCCCCTGAGACACTTCCAGACCCAAAACCGTGGTGCAACAACACAGAAACTCCAATCCAGGACCTCTGAGCATGTGAAAATGTGGCTTTTTAGGGAATTCTGCGATTGGGATGTCCAAGACCATGGGTTTTGTTGGTTTCCCTGATTGAATCAAATTTATGGATGGGGTGGCAGAGGCCTCCAAGCCCACAGGTTGGATTTTGGTGGATTTTTCCTCTTTCAGAAGGAATTCCCTCATTCCTGTGCCCTGTGAATTTGTTTTGCTGCTCTCCCAGCACCTCTGTGCAAGGCCGGGACTTGTCCTCTGCCAAATTTCACAGCCTAAACCTCGAGCCTGGCTTAGCCCAGCATCTTAAACATAAAGCTTGGCTTTATTTTGTGTTAAATCCGTGAACTCCAACTGCCAGGCACCGAACTCCTTGAACTGGAGGAGGGATTTTTGATAATCATGGGGTTTTTTCTGTCTTGCAAATTCCAAAAGCTTCTTATTGCACCATTTATGGCCCAAACCATTGCAAAAGGGATTTGCTCCTCATTTCCCCCCCACAGCTGGTTCCTTCCCATGGCCCTGCTATTCCGTGGGGTTTCTGATGGGTCCAAGGACCTCATACACACCAAATAAAAGGGGAAAAAACAGGGACAAGGCCGTCACTGTCCCTGCTGCTCCCCAAATCCAGCTGGGATTCAGCCACAGAGGGATGTGAGAACCAAAGGAAGGATCAGGATAAATCCTCCTGTAAGGGCTGAGAAAAGCAACTTTTAAACCAAAAATAACCTCAATGTTTTCACCACCTTGATTTTGGCCCTTGAACGTGCCACACTAGCGCTCTCTGATGCCAAAAATCATCCCAGAGCAGGCTCATCCGAACTTTTGGGGAGGAATCTGGTGCTTAGAGCAGACAGGAGATGCCCCAGTGAGACCTCCTGGGGCGGCTCCTCCACCTCACTCAGGTTGGAATGATCCTGAAGGGAGGAATTCCGGGAAATCGGGAGAGGAAGAACAGCACTGCAGTGCCAGGTGTGATTCCCCCTCCCTGCTGGGGGTGGTTTGGAGATGTTTTAATAAATCCTTTCCCACTGGCAACCAGTTAAGGGCTCACCCGGAAGATTTCAGGGATGTGGAAGCTGCCGAGGTCCTCACCCTGAGGGAATAACATGTTTCCTTCCCAGCCAAGGCTGAGGAATCCAATTGTGCTCTTCCCCCTAATTGAAATGAAAAATGCTGCCATATCAAGCCATTGAAAATATTACAAGCTTATATCTTATTAATTTACTGTGGGAGCTGTGCCCTGAAATGTGAATCAAATCCTGAATGAGATGGTTTGAGGTAATTCACAGGTCTGGATTTGCAGTGTCCTCCCTTTTTGTTGGGATTCGTTGTTGCTGGGCAGGATGACAGCCTGAGATGAGACCTCATTTCAGATTTTACAGATGCTGCGAGTGTGAAAATGAATGAAACCTCGGAGTGTAATGTTGCATGTTATTCAATTATTATCCTTCAGCTGGGGCCAGGCAGCTTCTCCAACTCCAAATCCAGGCTGGAGGAGCGGGAGGGAGCACGGAGACTCCGAGGGAGTGCCCCAGCCCTGGAAAGCTTGGAAACTCCTGACCTGCAAAGGGTGGAGCTTCTCGAGCATTAAATGGGCTGAGCCCTGAGGTGAAATCCAGGCTTTCCCAAGGAAAGGCAGTTTCCATGGAGTTCAGGGTGTTTTCCCCTCGGGCTGCTCCAAGGGAGAGCCTGGAGGATCCACACAGCACAGGAGCAGCCTGAGCATCTCCTCAGGAGGTTTTGCTTTCCATCAGAGTGGGAAATGCATGGAACAGGCTCCAAACCTGTGGGTGCTGGATCCATGCATTGTCCCTGGCTGCTTCCAGAGGGAACAATGGGATCTCTCATTCCAATATTGCCCAGAGAAGCTGTGGCTGCCCCAGCCCTGGAAGTGTCCAAGGCCAGGTTGGAAAGGGTCTTGCAACAACCTGGGGTAATGGAATGTTTCCCATGGCAGGGGGTGGGATGGGATGGGCTTTAAGGCCCCTTCCAACACACCCTGACTCCATGATTTCGATATCAGCTCATGCCACGCTCTCGGGGCTGCTGAGGATGTTTGTGCTGGCTGCACCTCCCCTGCTTGCAGAGCAGGCTCATTCCCTGCTCCTGGGCCCATCCCANCCACCTTTCTGCCGGCGGGACCATCCCCACACAGCTCCCGGCTCCAGCAGCGGCTGGGAAGGAGAGCAGCCACGAGCACAGAGCTGTGTGCCTTGGCTTTGGGGGGGCATGGAGGGTTATTTTCTTGATGAAATCTTATTTTTTCCGAGTGCCACTCTGCTTTTTTGCTCCAAACCCCGCTTTGCCTCTGGGAGGCTGTTTGTCACCGGGCGTCCCTGATGCTGCTCCCGGAGGAACCAGCACTGCAGGCACTGGGGATGAGCGGAGCCTGCCAAGATCATTGTGGCAGATAAGAGAGGATTGAGGCCTCCAGGCCAGGCTGGGAAGGAGAGGCCGCCGAGGGAAGGAGCCTGGATCCTGGAGCTGGGAGCAGCCAGGCTGGAGAGCAGCAACCAGCAGACCCAGCCCGGCTCTGGGAGCCTCTGCCCACATCCCAGGCAGGCAGCACTGCCAGCACAGCGGGGAGCAACCAGAGCGGGCTGAGCACGGGCTCCAGAGGGAGGGCTCAGAAACGGCGTGGAAACCACCCGGAATGGGAGAGGGGGCCACAACATCCCCAGTGCGTCCTGGCGCCTCTGGGAGCTCCTCCATCCCTCTGCCAGGGCTGTGCTTGGCTGCTCAGAGCCCTCAGAGTTGGGGGGTTGTTGCTGGGTTGATCCCAAGGATCAGGGTCAGGGCAGCCGTGGTTGTGGGGTCACGCTGCGAGTGCAGAACCTGTTCCTGAGCTGGTTTTCCTTTTCCCAGCTTGTGCCTGCCAAGCCACCATTGCAGTGTCACTCCAGGCCGGTTATTGTGGTAAAACTTCCCAAACCTGTGGATTTGATGGATTTTATCCAGGATAAAGGAAAGGATGTGCTGCTGGGGCCTTTGTGTTTTGGGGCATCACCCAGGCAGGAACTGCCTCAGCATTTGGACTTGGGCACCCCCTTCTTTGCTGCTCTGTGCTGGCCCAGCAGCTCATCCTGCTGATTGTAACTATAAATTATGATCATTTGCCACAAAACTGCCTCCTGGATGGCCAGCAGGTCTCCCAAAATCAGGGATGTGAGCCCCATCCCGTCCTTCCCTGGCTGGATGTGACTCTGTCCCTCTGCAGGTGCTCCCTGCTGGGAGTTCACCTCTCAGTGCTGGCTGCTCCATCCTGGCTCCCCCTGCGCTCCCTTCCAGCATCTCTGGCTCCTGGGAGCCCTTGCACCCCCCCAGCACCCTTGGGTGCGGTGCTGAGCACCCCGGAGCTGCTGCAGGGGCAGAGGGGCTGCTCCCAACCGTGGGAAGCAGCAGGATCCCATTTTCCTGCCTCCCTGTGGGCAGCAGGAGCAGAAGGAAGGCTGGGAAGGTCTCTGAGAATGACCTGAGGCTGGAACAAAGATTGTGCACTCACAGAGGGAAAAAAGGAGGATTAGGGAAGGCCTGGAGGTGTTCTGTCCATCTTTCACTCCACACAAATTGAGAGATGTCGTGAAGGTGTTCTGGGCTTCTCCTCCTCAGAGAAGCCTCCTCAGGCTTTTCCTGCTCCTGCTGCCCCTTGTCCAGCGATGCTTTCCAGGCACAGCTCCCTGAGAGCCAAACCCTGCCTGGGCACAAGGAGTGATCCCAGGAAACCTGAACTCCAGGTTTGGGGCTGGAGGAGGAGAAGGGGGGCACCGGGTGTGTGGCTGGAGAAGCTCCAGGGATCCATCAGAGGACGGAGAGGGCTGATCAGCAGCCTGGAGCGGCCCAGGGGCCTGGAGGGAGGGTTTGGGTGCGGGGGGATGTGGAGGCAGGGCAGAGGCGGCGGCGCTGCAGCAGCTCTGGATTCCGCAGCGCTCTCAGCTCCTTCCCGGAGCCCTTCCCTGCTCCTGCCGCCTGGCTGGGATGCGGAGCAACTGCTCCAGCCCCTTCCCGGCTGTTTGCCTCACTCCTGCCCCGTCCCTGCCCCTGCAGGACGGCTCTGTCCGAGGGGATGTGTGCCCATCCCTGCCGTGAGCCTTGGCTCCTGCCTGCTGATGCTTCTCCAGCCAGGAAACTGCTCCTGGGCAGCCTGGCCCTGCTGTGGGCTTGGCTGAGGGACAGCGGGGTCTGGGCATGGAGGGATGGCACGAAACATCCATCCCTCATCCAAGGCAGAGCCATGGTGCTGCAATCCCTGCAAAGGGGAATAAAGAAACCCAGAGGAGAAAATCCAAGCCCAGCCCGTGATGGAGACATCAAGGATGGTGCCACGAACTGGCTGGAGGAGCTGCTGGAGTGCCAGGGAGGTTGAGGAGCACTCTGGTGTGGCCACAGCGCTTGGCCCAGCGTGTGGGACCCCATCCACGGCTGGAAAAGCCAAATTCATCCCGTCAGGAATGAGCATCCCGGGGCCGCGGTGATTTTCAGCTGGCACCTGCAGCCCCGAGCCGACTCAGCATGAAAATGCTCCGTGTAAACACCCGAGCACTCCCGGCCCGCCGTCCTTGCCCTGACATTCAGCACTGACAGAATTTGGAGGGGTTTTGGCACCACAGCAGGGAAGCACACGGATTTCTCTGGAATCAAAGCAGGAGGAGCAGTTGGATGTCCAAAACGACCATTTCTGCTCTGTTAATGCTGGACAAATATTGACTCCTGGCCACCGCAAGCCCAGCCCTTCACTGCTGAATGCTCAAGGCTACTTGGATAAACAAATGCTTCCTCATGAATATTCTCATTTTAACACATCCCCAGCATAACAATGGCAGGGATGGAGGCTCATTATGCTTTTCCTCGTGCTGGCAGCTGGAGGTGACATTGTGTGGCACGCGGGTGGCACAGGGAAGCAGTGTCCCGCTGGGGAGGGTCACTTGTCCGGGGCACAGGGCAGCTGTACGGTTCTTGGTCTCTGCTCGACCCTGAGCAGTACAAAAATAAATTGCAATTCCTGCTCCTGCAGGAGGGAGGGAGGAGCAGCCAGCACAGCCCTGGATCATTCATTCATTCGTTCATTCATTCAGTGCCTCATGGTGCTGGTGGCCACAGTGCAGGGGCTGCAGGTCATGAGCACCTGGATTGCTCCCCAAAATCTCCTTCCCAGCAGCTCAGCCTGGGGCATCTCCCTTGGCTGCAGGGGTCCTGTGACCCTTCCTGCCTTTGCAGCCCTTGGCCAGAGAGCGGGGAGTGACTGTCCTGTGCCACCAGGGCATGGCAGTCCCACATTCCCGCTGAGCTGGGACACACCAGGAGCTCCCTGGAGAGGTGACGGGGTGCATCAGGTAATTGTAGAAAGGTTTGGGGTGGAAGGGAGCTTAAATCTCATCCCATCCCACCCCTGCCATGGCAGGGACACCTTCCACTGTCCCAGGCTGCTCCAAGCCCTGTCCAGCCTGGCCTTGGGCACTGCCAGGGATCCAGGGGCAGCCACAGCTGCTCTGGGCACCCTGTGCCAGGGCCTGCCCACCCTCACAGGGAGGAATTTCTTCCCAATATCCCATCCAGCCCTGCCCTCTGGCAGTGGGAAGCCATTCCCTGTGTCCTGTCCCTCCATCCCTTGTCCCCACTCTCTCTCCATGTTTCCTGTCAGCTCCTTCAGGCCCTGCAAGGCCACACTGAGCTCACCCCAAAGCTTCTCCTCTCCAGGTGAACAATCCCAGCTCTCCCAGCCTTTCCTCCCAGCAGAGCTGCTCCATCCCTCTGCTCATCCTGGTGCCTCCTCTGGCCTGGCTCCAGCAGCTCCAGGTCCTTCCTGTGCTGGGCCCAGGGCTGGGGCAGCTCTGCAGGTGGGGTCTCACCGGAGCACAGGGGCACAGGGGCAGAATCCCCCCTCCCATGCTGCCCATGCTGGAGGTCCTGGAATGGGAAAACATCCTGGCTTCCAAATGTTCTTCAGCTCCGACCCCAAAATGTTCTTGACAAACCCCCTGTGTTGGCACAGACCCCACTAATCCTGGCACAGCTGTCCCAGTGCCCATTTCTGCTTCCCACTGGGGGGATGGGGATGCAGCTCGTGGTTATCGGCTTTGGGGAGAATAATTCCCCTTAAGGTGACGCTGCTGAGCAGCTGGGGACACCTCCTGCTCCTCCTGGCCACAGCAGGGCCCTCCTCGTGCTGCAGTCCATCCCTCCAAAGTGGCAGGGAACAGCAGCATCTCACCTGGCACCGTCCCAGGGGCATTTTCCATGGATCCCAAACACTCCACAGGGCTGAGCTGACAGCAAGGGGAAGCTCTGGAAATTATTTGGGATAAACCAGGAGCAGAGGGAGCAGAGGATGAGGTTTTCCAGAAGAGCTCTTCCAGAATAACTCCTCCCATGAACATTCAGGTCCAGAATAAAAATTTACCCTCTTCATTCTGGACTAATTAATTATTACCAAAGACGCCTTGCTCGCATTTTGTGCAGGATGTAAAAATTGCGCCTGTCCCTGTCCCCCCGATGAGATCACCCCGAATCCCAAGGAGATGAATTCCTGACTCCCCCAGGCAGCCTGCTTATTCCTTAATCCATTTACAGTGTTTTGATTCCATGGTGATAAGGACGTTAGAAATGCTAATTGATAAATGAGATTGGGTGCAGATCGGCTCACGCGGGGCAGAAATAGTCAAATGCATACAAAACTGGTGTTATTTAAAACTCAACAGGACTTCCCAGTCCTGGATGAACTCAGGGGAAGCTCATGGGAACAGAGGCTGCTCTGTCATACCGCGGGATCCTTTGCCCACATTCCAGGCAGGCTCAATCCCAAATGCCACCTGAGGCTTCCTTTTACCCAGAGCTGCTGGAATGGGAGGTCATGGAGGGGCAGGGACACCTCCCACTCTCCCAGGTGCTCCAAGCCTGGTCCGACCTGGCCTTGGACACCTGCAGGGATCCAGGGGCTGCCACAGCTTCTCTGGGCACCCTGTGCCAGGGAGGAATTCCTTCCCAATATCCCATCTAAATCTACTCACTGTCAGATTAAAGCCATTCCCTGTGCCCTGTCCCTCCATCCCTTGTCCCCAGTCCCTCTCCAGCTCTCCTGGGGCCCCTTTAGGTCCTGGAAGGCATTAAAGGGTTCCGCTTCATCATTTTAAATCTGCTTCCTTGTACCTTCCACTATCCCAGGCTGCTCCAATCCCTGTCCAATCTGGCCTTGGACACTTCGAGGGTTGGAGCAGCCACAGCTTCTCTGGGCACCCTGAAGGGAATTTTGGATGTCCCAGTGCTGCCACAGCCGATGGGGACAGGTCTGTGCATCCCTGCTGAGCAGAGCAGAGTTTGGGCTCTTTGGGAGGCTCATCCCAGGCTTTGGACAGGAACAAAAGTGATGGAAAAAGGCAGCAAAGCCTTTGGGATGCAGCAGAGCCAAGCAGGAGTTTCGGATGCAGGGAGCTGAGATATCCAGGTCCCAGATATCCAGGATCCTGCCTCAGGGCTCAGGCATCTCCCCGAGCCCCCGGTGGGCAGCATTCCGTGTCTGGGATGCCAGGGAATGTCTGCCCCAGCTCGGGGGGAACGGAGGTGGCAGCCCCGCAGTGCAGAGAGCACCAGAGCTCCCCGTGCCTTGTGGAGCTCCCGTGCCGGGTATGGATGTATTTGTGGATTCCTTGTGACATTTTTATTAGGATGAGATAGTTCCCCTGAAGGGGGATGAATAATGGAGAGGCAGCTTCGGATGCAGGGAGGGAGGGAAGCAGGGACGGCTCTGCCTGGAGACACCTCGCTGAGCACGCCTCCCTTCCCCCCGTCCCCCTTCCCTTCGCATTCCCAGACCCTCTCCCTCCTTCCAGAGGGTGTCCATGGCCTCCTCACTGCCCGAGCACCTGGTGTTGGATCAAGGATGTGGAGCAGCTTTCCAGGCTGTCCGAGGGGATGCTGCCAAGGAGGGGTTTGAAGGCAGGGACTGGAGGTGGGATGAGGAATCCCACCAGGGTATCCTGTGTGGATTTCTGGAAAACCTTGGAAAGCTGAGAGCACCAGGGCAGCGAGGCTGGGCTCACACTCAGGGCTTGGGGGCTCTGCTGTTCATGTGGGGTGAGCGGGGGCAGTGAATCCGCTGGGTTTGGAGGAATCTCCTCCTGGACACTGAGGATGGGAGCTCTGATGCCACGGGCTGGCTTTGGAGATGGGAAAAACTCAACAGGATCGGTTTCCGTGGCAACCCTGCTCCAGAGCTGGAAGCAGCACCAGGGCCCCATCCCTGCAGCCGTGTGGGAAGGCCCTGCAAGGGTGGGGGTTTCCAGACTAAATGGTGTTCCCATCCCTGCCTGGCACCGGGAGAGAGGCTGGAGCTGGATCTGCTGAGGATAGGATGTGAGGCTGAAGCCACCCATTCATCCCATCCCATCCCATCCCATCCCATCCCATCCCA
>VZRO01003480.1:24688-77626 GCA_013397915.1 Daphoenositta chrysoptera
GGATGGAGGGATGGATGGATGGATGGATGGAGGGATGGATGGATGGATGGATGGATGGATGGATGGATGGAATTGCTGCGGAATGCTGTGGCCACAGGGATCAATAGCACCATGTGAGGCCATTTATATCCCTCCAGAGGGAGCATCCAGCCTGGAATTAGTCATATTAAAATGTCTGTCGCTGAGTATTAATTGGGACATTAATATGTCATGGGATAGACTTTATGGGCAGCATAAATCCCAGGATTAATCAGGAGCATTCCTGGGCCTGGCTGGGGCTGCCCTCCTGGCACAGAGCTGTCCTGGAGGGTGGCACCACCTGCTGCTGGTGTCCCTTGTGCCACATCCCTGCCAAACCGGCTCTGTGGTGTCCAGAGGTGTCCCGATGGGAACATCAGGGAGCAGAGGAACAGCCCAGCCCCGGGAGGGATGGAAGGACAGGATTTATCCTCGTCCTCACTGGGATGGGGAAGGAGGGCTCAGGATGAGAATCCGGGGTGGCTTTGGAAGGGAAGAGGGTGCACAAGGGATCTGTAAGGGCTTTGGGGTTCCCCCATGGGACAGTGGCACTGCAGGGGACACCAGAACAGTGGGACTGGGCAGGGGTTGTGTCTCCAAGCATCCTGAGCTGCTGGGTGGGACCCTCCAGGGACAGTGGACCAAAGGCCACCCACCCACTGAAATGCAGGCACGGCAGCACAGGGGCAGCTCTGGAGCTCGCGGGGTTGGTTGGCCCTGGGTGTTCCTTTTCTCCCTCTTTCCTTCTGTGTCTGCTGCCATCAAATCATGGAATTGTGGAATGGGATGGGTTGGAAAAAACTTAAACTCATCCAGTGCCCCCCCTGCCATGGCAGGGACACCTTCCACTGTCCCAGGCTGCTCCAAGCCCCAATGTCCAGCCTGGCCTTGGGCACTGCCAGGGATCCAGGGGCAGCCACAGCTGCTCTGGGCACCCTGTGCCAGGGAGGAATTCCTTCCCAATATCCCATCTAAATCTACCCACTGTCAGCCTAAAGCCATTCCCTTGTCCTGTCTTTCCATCCCTCATCCCAAGTCCCTCTCCAGCTCTCCTGGAGCCCTTTAGGCCCTGGAAGGGGCTCATACCCTTCCTTAAACCCCCACATTCACCTTTCAGGTTGTTTCAGATTATTTTTGGTTCTTGCCATGAAAAAGTTAAAAACAAAACAAAGCAAAAAAAGGGGATATAAACCTTCCGAGCTCCAAGGGGCTCCTGCTGGCGCTGGCAGTGGGAGAGTGGAATCTCATCCCTGAGTCACCCTGCCCCTGGCTCTTGTGGGGTGGCCACAGAAGGGAAGCAATCCTGGTTTTCCATGAAATATTTAAGTGGATCTAAGTTGCAGCTGGCACCCATCCACTGCAAACAAACAGCCGTGTGAGAGCTGATCTGTCAGCAAGTGCCTATGAAATTCCTATGAAAAGGAGGGAGAAAAACGGCTTTCAACGTGGAATTTATCCCTGAAACATTCTCCCGCTGATTTAGAGAGTCTCCAAGGGCAAATCTTGGACCCTCCAGCCCCTTGGCTCAGATTCACCATGGACAGGGACATGTTGAAAGGGCAATTATTGAGTTGGTGACACTGGATTTTGAATTTTTGTTGGTTTTTTTTGAGCAGCAAAGGAAGAGAGAAGCAAACAGACACAAGGGAAGAAAAGGGCAGGGAGAAAAAAGGTAAAAATATCATTTGCCGTCGACTTTGGCTTCGTTGCTGAAAAATGTCAAGGCTCCAACCTGCTCCTGTTTGAGATTTGAAGGGAAAGCTTTGGCACAGAGCTGGCAGCAGCGAGTTTACCACGGGATCTGCGCCAGACACTTTTCGGGATGAGATGACAGGAGCAAGAGTGGGAGATGACGTGGGAGGAAGAGGTGCACGCCACCAGGGGCTGGCAGAGGGGCCAGCTGGGCCACCTGGGGCCATTTGTCACCCCAGGAATGCAGAGGTGACACTCCCGACCCAGACCGTCCCCTCTCAGAATTCCCAGCTCCTGATCCGTCCCTATGTGGAGAACTCCTCCTCCTTTCCCTTCAGTGACTCATCCGGAGTGGAGGAGAAAAAAGCACTTTATTCCTCAACATTGTTATTTTGGGTCCGTGGAAAGCAGATTGTTCATGAGGCAACAAGAGAACAACCTGCCAGACACATGGGGAGGTCACGACGGCCCTGATTCATCTCCCAGTCCTGGCAGGAATCTCGAGCGTTTGTGATGTCTTTATCCTGGCAGTGACTCACATCAACCGCTCCCCAGCACCTTTCCAGAGCCTCCTCACTGCTCCGGGGCTGGGAATTGTCTGCTCCAGGTGAGGAGAGCGCCAAGCTCTTGCCAGGTGTCTTTGCCTCACCTGAAACGAGAGGATTCCGACAAATCTGTGTTTAATACCTGAGCTTGGAGTGCAAAACGGGAACAGGTTCTTCCCCGTACCTGTGCACACCGGAGAGCTCCGTGATGGATCTCCCGTTCGTGTGTGAGTGACGCTCCTCAGCTTCACCTTCTGGAGCAGGAGCTTCTCTGGGAGGATTCTCCAAGGGCACGTCTGGGATGAGAGCCCAGCAGAGCAGCAGAGCTCCTTCCCATGCCGGGGGAAGGATGTTGGGAGAAACTGGGGAGGTGCTCTGGGAACCTGAGGGATCCTGAGGCTGGAAAAAGTGAGATCCTCTGGAGAGGGGCTGGGGGGAGTTTGGGAACTCCGGATTCAGTGGGACTGGGTGGAGATCAGTGGTCTGTGGAGCAGGGGTGGAGTGTGGGGGGCTCTGGCACTGTGTAGGTCCTTGGAGAGGTGGAGGAAAGGCCACTTGTCCCCTTCCACATCCCACGTGGTGCCCGGAGGAGTGGAGGAACAGGGAACATCCCAGACACCACCAGGCTGGTTGGCATCACCAACACGTCCCACCTTGGGGTTGCTCCTCCGCATGGAGCAGTGGGACCATCTCCAGGACCACGATCCCAGCACTTCCCTGGAGCTGAGGGGTGCAGGGAGATGTCACCAGCCACAGGTGGAGGGGTCTGAGCTATCCCAACCTCGCCTCTCCAGCAAAAGACAAAGGGATCATCCCAAGGGAAGATCCACCAGCAGATCTGACGCTGAACATAGAGGTTGGGTGGGGTTTTGTTGGGTGGGGCTTTGTTGGGTGGGGTTTTGGAGGGGAGGGGGTTTGTTGGGTTGGGCTTTGTTGGGTGAGGCTTTGTTAGGTGGGATTTTGGTGTGTGGGGTTTTGTTGAGCGGAGTTTTGGTGGGTGAGGTTTTGTTGGGTGGGGTTTTGGTGGGGTGGGGTTTTGTTAGCGGAGTTTTTGTTGGGTGAGGCTTTGTTAGGTGGGATTTTGGTGTGTGGGGTTTTGTTGAGCGGAGTTTTGGTGGGTGAGGTTGCAGGATGTGTCGTTTTGGTGGGCAGGATTTTGGTAGGCAGGGTCATTCCTTTGCAGCCAAAAGGAGATGCAAGAGCAGGCAAAGGGTGAAATGTGCTGCTCCTCGTGTCCTGGAAAAGTCTTGGAGGGCTGTGAAGTCCCAGCCAAACCTCTTCCATCTCGGGGTTTTAGTCCTCTGCATTTCCAAGAGTTTGGGACAGATCTGGCCTAAATTGGGACATCTGATTTTAGGAATTTCACCCTCTCTGCTGTTTTATTTCTAATCAAACCAGTACAGGTTAAATCCACAGGAAAATATTCCCAAACCAGTCCTTCCAAACTGCCTTTCTCTGGAAAAGCACGGCTCCCATTTCCATCTTTATTCCAGGCAAGAGATGGGAGCTTTAATGTCAACACGTCAATTAAAGGATTTCTCGTTAGTTCCAAGGAAAATCAGCTGCTGGAATGGGAGGTGATTGTGTCTGACACAACAGGTTCCTGCTCTTCCCCAAGGTGGAGCCAAGCAGCTCCTGAGAGGGGATGGAAAACTTGGAGCCAGGGATTGCCTGAGCAGAGGGAGCAGTGTGAGGGATTTCAGGATTCCACTGTTAATCTCTGTCCCCACAAAAAATGGGATGTGACAGAGCTCTGTGTCCTTGGGTCTGAGCTTGAGCCAGCCCTGAGAGTGCAGAGCAGAGGTTTAAACATCAGACTTTGGAGCTGGGAAGCAGCTGGAGAGGGGCAGGGCTGGGTTTGGAATATGTTCCTCATGTATCCTTCACTGGGATCTTTTCCTTGAGAACAGGAGATGCACGGCCAGGACAAGTTGATTCCTGGGATTTTTTGTGGACAGGCTTTTGAAAAGCTCAGCCAAGGTGGACTTAGGAAGTTGGGATCAGCCAAGCTCTGACTGAAGGGTCTTGGAGACCCCACCTCCAGCTCTGGGGGTTCCAGCACGGGAAGGACCTGGAGCTGTTGGAGCAAATCCAGAGGAGGCCATGGAGCTGCTCCAAGGAGCCCCTGTGCTCTGGAGCCAGGCTGGGAGAGCTGGGGGTGCTCACCTGGAGAGGAGAAAGATCCAGGGAGAGCTCAGAGCCCCTTGCAGGGCCCAAAGGGGCTCCAGGAGAGCTGGAGAGAGACTGGGGACAAGGCATGGAGGGACAGGACACAGGGAATGGCTTCCCACTGCCATAGGGCAGGGACAGATGGAATATTGGGAAGGAATTGTTCCCTGGGAGGGTGGGGAGGCCCTGGCACAGGGTGCCCAGAGCAGCTGTGGCTGCTCCTGGATCCCTGGCAGTGCCCAAGGCCAGGCTGGACGGGGCTTGGAGCAGCCTGGGACAGTGGAAGGTGTCCCTGCCATGGCAGGGGTGGAATGGGTGGGATTTAAGGTCCCTTCCCACCCAAACCGTTCTGTGAAGATGGAGCTGAGGTTCAAGGAAGTTTTTTCCTGAGTGGAGGAGATGGAGGGATCCCTCCATCAGAAACCAGGAGGGCGCAGGATGTGTCCATACATTGATCCAGCCAGGAAAACCATGGATGTGCAGCCGCACCCGCTCTATTTACAGCATTTTACTGGGCTGTTTTTATTTTTTATTGCCCTATAAACCAGGAGTAAGTGATCAGAAACAGAGGAATCCAGTTCTCATCTGCCACAGCCAAGACAGAGAGAGAAGCCGAGCCATAAATCGCAGAGTCCATAAAATTTCCAGCGTATTCACGGAAGTGCTGCGGAGCAGACTCCAGGTAATGATAAAGCTGAGCACAATTACCGAGGAAAAAATTTATTTTAAAAATCCCGGGATATTCTCAGCTGGGAAACGCTGCTGATGTGCAGCTTAGGTGGCTGGATGAAAAAATATCCACATGAAGCGAGGGAAGCGGGAATGCAGTTGAGTTTGGCAACAAATCCCGTGCAGGGCACGGCTGGGAGGAGGAGCACCAAGGTTTTCCTCTCCATCCTCTCCGAGGTCACCTTGTCCTGCCCAATTCATGGGACACACTCAATCCTAATCCCAGATGGATGATAATTCCCTCTTTCCTCTGGCACAAACACCAATTCCCAAATTCTGACTGCAAAACTCCACAGGAATTGAGGAAGACTCCCTCAGGTCATCCCTCCCTCAGTTTTCCTTGGATGCAGAGCCTGACAGGGAAACAAGGAGCGAGCTGGAGGAGTCCAAGTGCATTGTCCAGGTGATTTTGGTTAATCAAATTCCCATTCCATGCCCTAATAGCTCTTGGATCTCCTTTCCCTCGGTGCAACTGCACATTCAAGTGCTCAACACCACAATTTATTAAGGAAAACTCACTTTATGGTAATTTTAAAAATTAGGGAATTGAAACTAAAGGTGATTAACAGAGCCTGCAAAGATCCAACACTTGTCGAGAATTTTTAGGACTTCATTGGGAATCAGTAAATCTCATCGATGAATAAATGTTAGATCAGAATTCATATTAGCAGAGTGGCAACTTATCCTAATTATTGCATAACCTATTTTGGAGGGGTAATTTTTATATCAGCCTGAGCTGCTGGTCTTTAATCTTTCATTAATTTCATTCACAGCCTTCTCTTAATTTGCCAATCAAGCTTTATATTTGAATTAAAAGCTCGGGGACTTGGACGTGTCAAGTCAACCAAACGATTTCAAAATTGGGATTTAGGAATTTCGACAGTTCCTTAATTACTGCAAACATGAAGCGCATCCACGACTGCCTTTCCCTCTCTGTGATCCTCCTGATCATTCCCTGCTCCTCACCACTTTGGCTCTTTCGTTTTTTCCAGGAATAGGTGCACCAAAAAGAAAGGTTTTATGGAAAGGAAACCAGAGAAATTGGGCTGGGAAATAAAGGCCTGGTTTGCACCACGTGTTCTGCAGGTCTCGTCTCATTAGGGCGGCTCTAATTGGTGGAATTATTAATTATCAAGGCTTGGCTTTGCCAGTTTGACTTTTGGATCCAGGACAGGAGGGTGGGGTGGGGTGGGAGTGGTCCCTTCTGCCACTCCTGCAGTGCGAGGACAAGAGGAAATGGCCTCAGAAAGGGGAGATTCAGGTGAGATATGAGAACAAAAATGTTCATTCCTAGGGTGGCCAGGCTTGGAATAGGCTGTGCAAGGAGTGGGGAATCCCCATCCCTGGAGGGGTCCAGGAGGTGTCTGGATGTGGTGCTGGGGGAGAGTTTTGGGGTTTAGGGGTTGTGGGGTCAGTGCTGGGTGATGGTTTTGGGGTTGCAGGGGCAGTGCTGGGTGATGGTTTTAGGGTTTAAGGGTTCCAGTGGCAGTGCTGGGTAATGGTTTTGGGGTTTTGGGGTTCCAGGGGCAGTGCCGAGTGATGGTTTTGGGGTTTAAGGGTTCCTGTGGCAGTCCTGGGTGATGGGTTTGGAGTTTTGGGGCTCCAGGGCAGTGCTGGGTGGGTGGTTGGACTGGATGGTCTCAAAGGTCTCTTCCAGCCTCGATGGTTCTGTGATCACCTCATGATGTGGCCTCATGGAGGGCCAGGACACAGGGAATGGCTTCCCACTGCCAGAGGGCAGGGCTGGGTGGGATTTTGGGAAGGAATTGTTCCCTGGGAGGGTGGGCAGGCCCTGGCACAGGGTGCCCAGAGCAGCTGTGGCTGCCCCTGGATCCCTGGCAGTGCCCAAGGCCAGGCTGGACATTGGGGCTGGGAGCAGCCTGGGACAGTGGGAGGTGTCCCTGCCATGGCAGGGGTGGCACTGGATGGGCTTTAAGGTCCCTCCCAACCCAACCCACACTGGGATTCTCCTCACACCAGCCCACCGGGGCCATATTTGGCAGATTTCCAATCCACATCAGGATCAGGGCTGGGTGTGGGATCAGGAGAGGGAGATCCCGTTATCGCCCCAGGCAGGAACACCCTGGGGACAGCTGGGTCACTCCTACGAGCCCTCAGGGGTTCCAGCCGTGCCCCTTCCCGATGTGCTGCTCGTAGTGCCACTATCAGTGACCCCCGTGCCCAGCTGCTGCTCCTGGGCAGGAATATCATCAATATCAACATTCCTGCCGTGTTCACAGAGTGGACACACGGTCCCGTCCCACCCTGGTTTTCCAAGGCACATATCCCTCGTATTCCTAATTTCTGGGCAGTGTTGGGTGTTGCAGAGGTGGGGCCGGGAGCAGGGCAGGAATGCTGCCTCACCTGGAGCCCCAAGGGGGGCCTCGGGATGCTGCTGCCTCCTGTGGGACCGAAAGGATCCCTTTCCTCTTGTGCTCAGCCTTTTCTTTCTCACACTGGAGACCCCCGAGCCCCTGCAGCTCAAGCTGTGAATTAATCTCACCAAAAAAGCCGTTTTGTTTTCTGCTGGAGGGGAAACAGGGCCCTGAAATCCAGGAACCTGCGGCCTCAAACACTTTTGTCCCTCACAGGCTTCCTCGGGACAGGGGACACCTGGAGCAGGACTGAGGGACAGAGCACGGCAGAGCCGGGGGCACGGGAGGCCAACTCTGCCCACCCTGCCAGGGCTGCCAGGCCTGGGCACCCCAGGTACAACCAGCCCAACCCCAGGGCATCCATCCCAAAGCCAGACCCGCAGTGATTCCCAAAGAGGCACCGGGAGAGCCGCAGGGATTCAGGGCGGAGCAGGCGCTGAGCTGGGGATGGAATTCGCTCTGGAAATGATGAAATCAACACTGGACCTTGAGAAATCCAAACACTTTCCCTGCCCGGGGTGCGCTGAGCACCAGCTGGGACCCGAATCCAGCTGGGCTCTCTCTCCATCTCCTTATCCCACAAAACGGGAGCTTCCAGAAGCAGCAGCATAAGACACTGCTCTGGAGCCACATTTTCCCACCCCTGCGAGGAGCTCCCGACCCGAGCCAAGGCAAAGTGGGGCTCCCAAATTCCAGTTTTTGTGCAGAAGAGCGTGCGGGGCTCCCAGGGAAGGCAGACAGGAGCACTCTGCAGGTGCCTCTGCTCGGCTCACACCGAGCCACAGCCGTGGCACTCCCTCCCTTTCATCTCCGGGGTGTAAATGTTGCAGCTCTGGCAGCAGCCTGAGGGCAAATTGTTTGGGAAAGTTTGAGCAAAGCAGGTTCAGCTGCTTCAAAGTAGGAAGTGGCTGACAAAAATACATAATTGCCTTCTTAAGAAAATAAAAAGCAACTTTTTTTGGCAGATTGGCAAGTACACACTTCCTACGCGCTCTCCCTTCTACCCCAAACATGATTCCAGCCTTATTTTTATTTCAGGAACGATGAATTATGAAAGGGCTCTCCCCTCCCTCTTCCTCTGCCTTTTTCTCTCTGCCTCTTCTGACTCCTTCCCTCCCTCCCCTCTCCTAACCCGGGCTGTGTTTGTTTATAACCTCCACACGCAGCCCTGGCTCTGATTTGCTTTATCCACACGTTGCAGGGCCCCCAGGACAAGGATTGCTTTCGTGCTGCCGTGGCTTTATGAATAAATCCTTTCCCAAACCCAAATCCCCCCACGGAGCCACAGGTGAGGGATGTGTTGGATAAATCCCAGTGCCCCCTGTCCCAGGGGAGAGGTGGCCGTGCGTGCCCGGAACTGAAAGGGAACTGCCACAGCCCCTCCCTCCCGTGGGATGTCTCCTCACCTGGAATTCTGATGCCAGTGTTTCCTCACTGCTGGAACACTGTGAAGCTCCAGGGCTGCTCCAGCCTCAATCTTCAGGGACTGACCACTGCAAAGGGCAGCCTAAAGCCACGTGGAGAATCCCCCTTCTCCCAGGGGCAGGGGGGAAGGTGGGAAGGGTTTGTGGGGCTTTGCAGAGAATCCATCACCGGGGAAGAGCTGTGGGTGGGAGAGGCAAAGGCCAGGAAAAGGCTGATCCTGGCTTCACTCCTCGGTGGAATCTGCTTCAGCTCCCACGGACTGGCAGGGCTGAGAGCCGAGGAAAGGACCTGGATGTGGAGAGAAATGTCCCTCGGAGCTTCTGGGATCAGGGAGTGAGGAGAAAAGGGTTGGGCAGTCTCCATGCGCACAGGGATCCCCCAACCCTCCTCCCTCTGAGTGTCCCACACGTGGCTGTGACCCTGCAGAGCCCCACTGGCCCCAAAGCGGTTTGGGAGATGCAGGCAGAGGGTGGGGAATGCCGAGAGATTCCCACCGGGATCCTGGGGCCGGACAGGAGCACGGCCTGAACACCCAGCCGAGCAGCTGGGCGTGGAGCTGGGAATGCCATGGGAACATCCCCAGACATCCCGAGGAGTTCCTGTGTCCCGCACATCCCTGCAGCCATCTGTCACGGGACAACTCCTGAACTGCTGTGTCCTTCCTGCCAGGAGCAAGGAAAGCTCAAGGAACTGCCCCAAACCTCATCCTCCAGGAAAAGTTGTCCCTGCCACTCTTCCCTTCAGGAGAGGGGCAGGAAAGGCACCAGATCTCCTCTGTCCCATCACTGATGGGCAGCAGATGCTCCCTGTCTTGGTTTGTCCCCTCTGGTCACCCTCAGGTGCTGCTGATATTCCAGGATTCTGCTCCAAAAACATCTGGCAGCATCTGCCGAGCGTGCCAGCCCCGCTGGGCACCCTGCTGGCTCCTGCCCTGCCTCACCGGCCACCCCCGGGCACTGGTGGCACTGCCAGGGCCATCAGAGACCCCTGTCCTGGGCTGCAGGGGCCCAGCTGTGCCCAGAGCTCTGCCAGCTGCTGCTGGCCCCGCCTGACAGGAGCTGTGGCACTGCCAGGGGGGACCCGCACACAGCCGGGGGTGAGGCAGCTCCGAGGGATCCCACGGAGAAGCAGCAGGAGCTGGACCAGCCCTGGCACCCCCAGGGCTTCTCCTGCTGCACACGGCTCCAGTGCCTCCCTGCCTGGGGCTGCTGCCACCACCAGCACGGTGCCAGGCTGGCACCGCCTCTGTCCCTGCAGCTTCCTGTCCCCTCAGGACATCTGTGGGCCTGGCAGAGGGAAAAGCCACCAGGTGCTGTTGGTCACTGCGACTCCCCAGGGAATGAAAGGCTCCCGGTCCTGGCAGAGGAAGCGGTGGCGTCCAACACAGAGCATTTTGGAAACCAGGGATCCCTTCCCAGGGGTGATGTCCTGCAGTCGTCAGGGTCTTCCCAGGTTTCCTGTTCCTGCACCATGTGCTCATTTAACATGGACACGGATCCAGGGAGCAGGGATGGGATTGTGGGCAGCTGCATTCCCGACTTATTCCCTCCAAAACCAGGTTCCTGCCTGTTTTCCCTCCCTGCAGTGGGATGAGGCACGAGATTCCTGCCCCTGGAGGACTGGGAGAACAAACCCCCTTCCCCAAAGCTGAGCCCAGCCACATCTGCCTGTCCCAGCCCTGCAAGCTCCAGGTGCAGAAGGAGATTCCCAGCTTTCCACCATCCATCTCTGCAGTGCCTCTGGCAGAGCAGGCAGCTCCTGAATATTTGATCTGGTTATTAGTCCTCAACATCATCCATCCGAGGGAGGCAGGAGTGCTGATCCAGGCAGGGAATGCTGATCCAGGCAGGGAGTGCTGATCCAGGCAGGGAATGCTGATTCCCAACCCAGCCACGCCACTGCTCCCGGTGCTGGGGGATTGTGGCTTCCCCTGGCGTGTTCTGCCCTGCTGCACTCCCAGATTCCCTGTTTTCCTCGTGTGTACATCCCTGCTCCTGTAATTCGTCCCATATGGCCGGGCATGGTGTGTCCATGTGTTGTGGAGCAGGGACAGCTGCTCTGAGCGTGGCGGGGCCAGGAGCAACAACCTGTGAGCCACCAACCTGCTGTGGGGACAGACACCGATGGGAACAGGCGGGAACCATCCCACAACCTCCAGCCAAAACTCTTCTGGCCAAATTCTGGGAGACTGGAGCCATCTGCACTTTGGTTATGAGTAAACACTCCCATGGGGGAGAATCCTGGCCGGCCTTTTCCAGGGTGTAAAATCCAATCCAATCCTCTGGACACTGCCAGGGATCCAGGGGCAGCCACAGCTGCTCTGGGCACCCTGTGCCAGGGCCTGCCCACCCTCACAGGGAACAATTCCTGCCCAATATCCCATCCATCCCTGCCCTCTGGCAGTGGAAGCCATTCCCTGTGTCCTGTCCCTCCATCCCTTGTCCCCAGTCTCTTTCCATCTTTCCTGCAGCTCCTTCAGGCCCTGCAAGGCCACACTGAGCTCACCCCAAAGCTTCTCCTCTCCAGGTGAACAATCCCAGCTCTCCCAGCCTTTCCTCCCAGCAGAGCTGCTCCATCCCTCTGCTCATCCTGGAGTCTCCTCTGGCCTGGCTCCAGCAGCTCCAGGTCCTTCCTGTGCTGGGCCCAGGGCTGGGGCAGCTCTGCAGGTGGGGTCTCACCTGAGCACAGGGGCACAGGGGCAGAATCAGCCCAGGGCTCAGGGGGGTTCTTGCTTTTATTCCCAGCGGGATCTTCCCAGCCTGGGTTTCTTCCCTGGCCACAGATTTGCCCACTGCAGTCAGAATTCCAGGGTGCCCCCAGAACGGGGTGACAGAGGAGTGGCAGCAGCATCCAACTTATGACAACTGGGAGCCGGGCTGAGGTGGAAGAGGTGGGATGAGGAGTCAGGATGAAATGGGGGAGGTGGAGTGGAGAGCCAGGTTGAGGTGGGAGAGTAGGGATGGGGAGCGGGGCTGAGGTGGGATGAGGAGCCAGATTGAAATGGGAGAAGTGGGATGGAAAACCAGGCTGGGGGTGGGGAGGCAGGATAGGGAGCCAGGATGAGGTGGGAAGGGTGGGGTTGGGAGTCAGGGTGAGGTTGGAGAGGCAGGATGGAGAACTGGGTTGAGTTGGGATGAGGAGCCAGATTGAAATGGGAGAGGTGGGATGGAAAACCAGGGTGAGGTGGAAAAGGCAGGATGGGGAGCCAGGATGAGGTGGGAGAGGTGGGATGAGGAGCCAGATTGAAATGGGAGAAGTGGGATGGAAAACCAGGCTGGGGGTGGGGAGGCAGGATAGGGAGCCAGGATGAGGTGGGAAGGGTGGGGTTGGGAGTCAGGGTGAGGTTGGAGAGGCAGGATGGAGAACTGGGTTGAGTTGGGATGAGGAGCCAGATTGAAATGAGAGAGGAGGGATGTGGAAGCAGGATGAGGTGGAACAGGCAGGATGGGAAGCAGGATGAGGTGGAAAAGGCAGGATGGGGAGCCAGGATGAGGTGGGAGAGGTGGGATGAGGAGTCAGGATGAAACGAGGGAGGTGGAATGGAGCGCCAGTGAGAGAGGAGGGATGTGGAAGCAGGAATTGGGCTGAGATGGGATGAGGAGCCAGATTGAAATGAGAGAGGAGGGATGTGGAAGCAGGATGAGGTGGAACAGGCAGGATGGGGAAGCAGGCTGAGGTGGAACAGGCAGGATGGGAAGCAGGCTGAGGTAGAAGAGGTGGGATGGGTGGAATGCAGCCTCAGGGGTACAAAACCCCTCCCAGCCGGCTCCAAGTGCTCCCAGAGGCAGGCAGAGCTGCTGGGTCGGGGCACAGCTATTGGGAAGCACGGGCATCTCCGTGCTGCCACGGCCGGGATGCTCCGGAACATCCCAACATCCCAGCTGAGCCCAGCCCTGCTGCTGCTGCCGAGCCCGGCTGTGCCTGGGGTTCATCACTATGGAAATCACATTCCCTGTAGCTGCCTTCCAGGATAATCAGTATTAAAGGGAAACTATTTTCTAGTTCATTAGAGGAAAGCTGCGTCCCCGTGGCTGCCGCTGGAGGCACCTCCTTCCCTCCGGGAGGAAGGAGCTCCCACCACGGAGACATCCACACTGCACGTGGCACCGCGGGAAGGGGACAGGGAAGGGCCCTTTCTCCAAGGGCTGCCCGTCCTCCCGCTCCTCTGGCATCTTCCAGGAGGGTTTGGGGGATTCCCTTGGATCATCCCTCACCCCACAGGCTCCGGGTTCCTTCCCTCCTTTCCTTGCTGGTCCCCCCAGCTCTGAGCCCCTGTTCTGGTGCTATCCCTGGATTCTCCGCTGCTTGGGAGCATCCCTGAGAGCTGGGATCTCCTCATGGCAATGCCTCTGCCAGACCTTTTCCTCTCAGAAGGATGCTCGGAGGTTCCCTCGGGGCTGGCACTCTGCTCCCCATCTCCCAGACAAAAAGCAGGATGTGGATTAGGCCTGATTCCCTTCCAGGGACCTCTCCATGGATTTTTCACCCCATTTTTCTCTTGGGTTTTCCTTGGCCGCAACATCTCTGTGTTCATCTCATCAATTCCTTCCTTCCTTCCTTCCTTCCTTCCTTCCTTCCTTCCTTCCTTCCTTCCTTCCTTCCTNCCCAAGAAACCTTTCCTGTGCAGGAAGAGGATGTGGCACGAGGGAACCTCAGCCCAGCCCATGGACTTTGTAATTTCAGGTTGATTTTTCACTTCCCCACGACAACAAGGAGTGACTGGGGGAGTGAACTGACAGCAAACCCCAGGAATTTTCACCGTTTGGGGTTAAAAATGGATCCGAGGGGGCCCTCCCAGACCAAATTCCAGCAGAGGACGATAAAAGAGCCTCACCCAAGCCTGGGGCGGATGGAGAATCCCAGCACAAGAGGACATCCATCTGCCTTTGGGTGCCCCAGGACTGGGGTTGCCATGAAGAGGGACAATACACAGGAGCTCCTGCAAGGCTGAATTAGGACCTTCTCCCTAAAATTTGAAGTGCTGGAGATCCCATCAGGAGAGGGCAGGCTGGGCTTTCCCTGTGCCTCCATGGGGATGGGGCTGAATTCGCTAGGGAATATTGCACCAGCTCCAGGAGCATAATCCCAGCTCATCCCCAGCACTTCGGGACACAGCTGGGCTTTGTGGGATCTGGGAAGCAGCCACGGTGTCCCGACCTGCAGCTGCATCCCGGCCCTCTGCCATCCACCTGCACATCCACAGGGTTCCAAAGCTCCTGCTGGCACAGCTCTGTGCCAGGCACCCTGCAGGGAGCCTCCTTCCCGGATCAGCCAGCCCCTCATCCTCCACGGAGCCAGGCCTGGACATGGGAAAGATTCCCAGCTCATCACCGGCACGGAGGGCAGGGACAGGAGCACACGGATGCAGGATTAGGAGCGGCTTTTTTGGGAATGGTTTTGGTGCACATCCGTTAGGAACGGCTGCCCAGCCAGGGACAAACTGAAGGCACGGAGGGATCTGTTGTCCTTCTGGTGGCATTCCAGTGGGAAGAGGCAAGGAAAAATCTGGGCATGGAGCAGGAAAAGGATGGATGTGTGTGGTGTGGCGACCCCTGCGTGCACCGGGAACGGCTTCAGAGCAAGGAGGGGATCATGGGGCTGTTGTCCACAGGAAGGTGGAGCTCTGTCAGGATCAAAGGGAGATTGAGAGAGCTGGAATGAACATCCCAGAAAAAAAACCCCAGTTCTGTGGGAAGAAGCACAAAACCCCCATCCCTGGTAGCTCCTTCCCAGCCGCTCCGAGCATGGAAAGGCTCCGGCCGGAGCCAGGATGAACTCCAGTCCTGCAGGGGCTGCCAAGCTTGGCCTTTCCCAGCTTCCTGCTCTCTGGCTCGTGGCTGTGGCCAGGGGATTGCTTGGCACAGAGGCCAGGCCTGGCGGATGATCCCATAATCAGCGGGATAAGCCGAGCCCAAAGCCCCGCTCCCGCCTCGCCTCATAATTGCTTTTGTTCCCGGCCCGCCGGGGCAGAGCCGGGCTTGGTGCTCTGGTGCCCTTTTTAAGGATTCAGCCTGAATTTCCAGCCAGGCTGTGCAGATGAGGATGAGCTCGGATGAAGCATTTATCCCTCCTCCCCAGAACCAGCCGGGATCGCTCCACAGGTGCCAGGAGAAGCTTGGAGAACATCCCGGTGAGTGGCAGCCTCTGCTCTTGGGGAGAAAACTCTGCTGTCAATCAAAGGGAAGCTTTTTTCCAGCTGTTCCCAACCTCAGACAGAGCCCAGAGGTGTTTTGAGATGTGTGATCTTGGGAAGGGGTGGGGCTGTGGAAGGATGGGACAAACCTGCTGCAGCCTGAGCCGTGGATGGAGCTGGAGTGAGGCTGGGGGTGGCAGCGGGGCTGTGCCTGCACAGACAGAGCCACCCCCGACCTACCCTGAGCGCTGCCACAGCGAGAGAAATGCTCTGGTCCATGTGGGTGCTCAGCCATGCCCAGCTTGTGAGCCAGGCCTAACAAATCCCAGGATCACTGAGGCTGGAAAAGCCCTCCCAGCCCATGGAGTCCAAACTGGGCCCCATCCCCACCTTGTCCCCAGCCCAGAGCCCTGAGTGCCACCTCCAGCCCTGCCTTGGGCACCTCCAGGGATGGGCACTCCAAACCTCCCTGGGCAGCCCCTGCCAAGGCCTGACCTCCCTTTCCATGCAGAAATTCCTGCTGATGCCCACCCTGAGCCTGCCCTGGCCCAGCCTGAGGCCGTTCCCTCTGCTCCTGTCCCTGTTCCCTGGGAGCAGAGCCCGACCCCCCCGGCTGCCCCCTCCTGTCAGGGAGTTGTGCAGAGCCACAAGGGCCCCCTGAGCCTCCTTTTCTCCAGGCTGAGCCCCTTTCCCAGCTCCCTCAGCCTCTCCTGGGGCTCCAGCCCCTTCCCAGCTCCGTTCCCTGCCCTGGACACGCTCCAGCCCCTCAGGGTCTCTCTGGCCATGAGGACCCAGAACTGGACACAGCCCTTGAGGTGGCCCAGCAGGGCCAGCACAGGGGATGGGCACCAAATGGGTCCAGAAGGAACTTGGAAGATGGGAAGGAAGAGCAGCCTGAAGCCCTCTCATCAGGCAGAGCTGAAATCCCCTGGAAGTTGGGATAAACAGCTGGAGAAGATGGAAAACAGGGGCCAAAAGCAGCTCAGAAGCAGCTTCTGCACTGACAATAGCGGGGCTGGGAGCACTTGAAGGCTGAACACTCCTTGGGAAGAGCGGACTAATTCTGAAGTCCCACTGAAGGAAAGCGAGGAGTGCTCCACTCCACATCCAGACACTGCTCCTGGGAGGGAGCTGCCAACGGCAGCACACGGAGCAAGGTGAATCCAGCACGGAATCTGCAGCTCATCAAGGGCTGAAGAGGCAATTTTGTAATTAGGGGTGAGAGCTGCAGATCTGATTGTGATCCGGAACAGAAATTGGGGCTGGGGCTGGCAGGAAGGCCCTCGGTGAACGCTCTCCACAGCAATTATCCACTGCTAATCCAAGGAAATCGCTCTGGCTGCTCTGAAGGTTACTGAGGGCTGGCATGGCTTTGGCATGGCGGGCATGGCAGAGAATTCCAAGTGGCACAAGAGGGATGGGAGGCAGGAAAAACCCCAGGCAGGGATGAACAGGGCAGGAATGCAGAGAAGGGACAAACCCTCAGCACATCCTCTGGCTCTGCTGGTGCCTCCTGGAGAGGAGAGGGGAGGGAAGGCCAGGAATTGTCAGGATTTTCAGGAGAAGGACAGCGCTGCTGAGGGAAATGAGAACACCCAGGTGAAAGCACAGAGGGGATAAATGGGTGTGTGCTGGGTGTGATGTTCAGAAAGGACGGTGAAGGTCACCTGTGAGCAGCAGGAGCTCTCCAGCCCACCCAGACCTCTCTCTGCCGGCACTGTCTCCATGCAGGATTGCCCTCTGGATCCCAAACCATTCCCAGGGAATGGGAGAGGCTGCTGTGCCCTTGAGTGACGGCTGCCCAGCCATCTCCAGCACAGCTTAATTTGATAAGAACCCTGAGCCACTTTAAACACTTCAATCATGACACCTCTTAATCATCTCCTCGCCGAACAAAATAATCCCACTTTGCTTAATCTCTCCTCCCGTGGAAATCCTGTCACTCCCTCATTGTCTAAGTGACTTTCCAGGGCTCTGTCTCCAACACAAAAATATCTGACTTCCCAGGAAGCCACAAAAACAGGACACTGCTCCCCGTGGGGTCTGAGCAGCTCTGTGGCACCGGGTGTGGCACCTCGGGGCGCACCTTGGGAAGGGACAGCACCTTCCCTGCGCTCATGGAAAGAACCATGGAATCACCTGGATC
Source organism: Daphoenositta chrysoptera (assembly GCA_013397915.1). Taxonomy (NCBI): domain Eukaryota; kingdom Metazoa; phylum Chordata; class Aves; order Passeriformes; genus Daphoenositta; species Daphoenositta chrysoptera. Next base: position 41,921 of record VZRO01003480.1, read on the forward strand.
CAATGGTCTGCATGAGGCCTTCAGTGATGCTCACCCTGGGATGCGTCTCCTGCATCCTCAGTGTCCCAGACACGTGGGATGGGGATGGTTGGGAACAGTTTGGGAAGCTGGTTTGGTTTTGGGGTTTGGTTTGGGGTTTTTGTGGTGCTGGGCCTGCAGACCAGAGGGAGCTGAGGGCAGGGGAGCGGCAGTGACAGGATGGGACATCACTGCTGTACAGAGGGACAGGACTCCAGGGGTGCTGCAGATTCCAATAAAACCTCATTTCCATGGAGATCTTCCCACGAAGGCCCAGCAAATCCTGTTCCTTCCCTGTCTGACCCAGGAAATGCCCTGCACAGCCAACACTGGCACTTGGATTCCTGCCCGCGGAGAAGCTAAGGCAGAAAACTCCAAATCAAGGATTGTCAGGATGTCCTGGCTGCACTCCCAATTTTTCTCTGCAGCTGTGACAGACAATAATGGAATTATAAATTAAAAACAAATCAATATGAGATTTTTCCTCCTCTGCTTTGTCACCAGGATGCAGGATTGGAGGAGGAGCAGCAAATACCTCCCCAGGAATTGATGGGAGCTCACACAGGTGTTGTTCCATCACAATCCGAACAAGGATTTTGCCTGTAGAAGGGATAGAGGTGAATCCACCCCCAGGAAATTGTAACTGCAAGCCTGTACCAACTCTGCAGAACTGAAATCTTTGTTTCTTAGGAATTTAAAAGGTGCTAGGAGCGGTGTTGGCTGCTCCACTCCCACACAAGCAATACGCAGGGAAAGGCAGCTGCTGCTTTTTTGTTGGATCCAGTCTCACGATTCCTTGTGCTGAAAGGAAACAAACACGATGTGTCGGGATTTCGGGAAGCACTGAAGGAAAAGCAGCTGCTATTTGGGTGGGAAATGCTGTCTCCAGGTTGGGATGGAGCAGCTGATGTCCCAGCCCTTTGTCCCTGGTGTGGGGATGTCACTCTCAGCCAGGTTTTTGTGCTGCCACTGAGGCCGGGCTGGAGCTCCGATAACAAATAGGTGCCTCTTAGTGGAGTTCATTGATTTGGGAGAGACGGAATTTCATAGCCCTGATGGATGTCTGGAACAGCCACAGGCACTGCAGACTGCCTGGGGAGGCTGTGATTCCATGCAGATTTATTGTCCTGGCACTCCGGAGTGGGAGTGGATGGTGTGCCCCAGCTCCTGTCGCACCCCCGGCCTCACACACCCCATTCCAGAGGCAGGAAGGGAAAAGCCATCCATTTTCCATATTAAACATGAGTGGAAGCACAGCTGGGTTCTTTAGCGGAGTGAGGGATGGGTCTCCCTAGGCACAACCACCGTGGGTGATGTATTCCCACTCCTCAGCCAAGGGGTTCTCCAGCAAAGGGGAATTCAACTGAAACATTGCATAAATTGATCCTGATGGTGATGGGGTGGTCAGACCATTGATGGGGTGGTCAGACCATTGTTGGGGTCAGACTAGGATGTGGTGGTCAGTCCCCTGGTGGGGTGGTCAGACCATTGATGGGTTGGTCAGACCATTGGTGTGGTCAGACACTCTGGGGTGGTCAGACCATTGGTGCGGTGGTCACACCATGGATGGGGTGGTCAGACCATTGGTGGGGAGGTCAGACCACTGGTGGGGTGGTCAGACCATGGATGGTCCCAGGACAAGGAGCATGGGGTGGTCAGACACCAGGACAACGCCCAGCAGAGTGTGGGGGATGCCGGGGTGAGTCAGGCCGGGGCAGAGGGTTCCTGGCGGGTTCTCAGGAGCAGGAGGAGGATTCTCTTCTCTCCAGAGGGCTCCTGCCCCGTGTCCTGCTGGGCCACCACTGCTGTGGCCACACGGACCGAGGGTCACCCCTGGGCAGTGCCCGGTGCAGGGACTGAAGGAGGACACCACGTCCTCCCTTTGTGCTCTCGCTTATTTATTTTTCTGCTTGAAGATGAATATTTGATAACTTTGCAGGGATCGAGGCCTGTGTTTGGGGCACTGATGATTTATTTATCCACCCACTTACTCTGCTGCAGTGCTGCTGCAGGGGACAGAGGTGTCCTGAGGCACCAGCACGGGCACAGATGTCCCATGTGGGGACCTCCAGGGCATCCCCGAGCTCCCTCTGCTCTCAGAGGGGACACAAAATGCAGCTGCAAACAGCTGGGCAAGGCCTGATGGGGCAGCTGCTGGAGAAGGTGCTCTTGCTGGAGCTCTGAATCTCCAGTCGAGGACTGAAAGGGAACAGAGAGAGAGAAGTTGTGTAAAAATCTGTGGGAACTGGGAGGAAAACGATGGTAATTTGCCAAGGAGATGGGACACACTGGAGACAAGCGCCGTGTGCTCCCTGAGGGTCACCTCCTGTGATCTGGGTGACCAACAGCCCCTGAATTTGTAAAGCTGCTGGGATTCACTGCCTGTGGGACACCTGGAAAGGCTGAGCCCCCAGGAATGATCCCAGCTGTGGGCTCTCCTTGGAGCCAGAGGAGGCTCATCCATGTACACAGCCCATTCCAGGACACGGAGAAGCCCCCCAGGACAGGGAGCAGCCTCCCAGGACAAGGAGCAGCCTCCCAGGACAAGGAGCAGCCTTCCAGAACAAGGAGAATACCTCCCAGGACAAGGAGAATACCTCCCAGGACAGGGAGAATCCTCCTGGACAGGGAGAAGCCCTTCAGGACATGGAAAAGCCACCCAGGACAGGGAGCAGCCACCCAGGACAGACAGAAGCATCCAGGACATGGAAAAGCCCTCCAGGACATGGAGAAGCCCTCCTGGGACATGGAGAAGCCCTCCAGGACATGGAGAATCCCCCCAGGACACGGAAAAGCCTCCAGGACAGACAGGGATTCACTGCCCAGGGCACAGCGAGGAGCAGGAGAGGGAAGGTGGCTCGAGGGCGGCTCTGATCACGTGCCCTGGAGGGAAGCAATTTCTCCCGAATTTCCACCTTTTGTTCGCCTGCTGAATACCCCCTGATTTCTCTGGAGCGGGAACGCGCTCGGGCTGAACGCATCGCAGCCTCCCCCGGCGCAGCTCTTTGCTATTCATGGCCTCTCATCCCGCTCCTCGGGAGCCTTCCACGGTGATTGGAGAGGGAGGGATGAGCCGTGCATGCCAAGCAGCAGGGACCACACTGGGAGCCCGGATCCTGACCTGCCATCCTCGCTGAGGAGGCAGATGAACCGCTCAGGATGCCAAACCTCTCCACGCAATCCTCGTGTTTCTCTGGATGCTGCGCTTGGCAGCCCAAAAACAGAGGTGGTCTCGCAAGCAGCAGCTCAGGACTGGGCTGCAGGTCCACTTTGGGGCTTGGATTGGAGTGGGGAAGGGGATTATGGAGGCAGAGGGTTCTGGAATCATGGAATGGTTTGGGTTGGAGGGGAACTTCAAGTTTCCACTGTCCCAGGTTGCTCCAAGCCTCGTCCAACTTTTCCTTGGACACTTCCAGGAAGCCACAGCTTCTCTGGGCACCCTGTGCCAGGGCTCACCACCCTCACAGGGAACAATTCCTTCCCAAAAATCCCATCTAAACATGATCTCTTTCAGTCTGAAGCCATTCCACCTGTCCATGCCCTCGGAAAAGATCCCTCTCCATCTTTCCAGCAGCGGCAGGGCCAGCATGGAAAATGCTCCTCTCTGGTAGCGGATGGACAGGGACACGCCTGATTCCTCGGAATTAATGATAAAAAACTGTATTAGGAGGGAAACAGCCCTGCCTGGGAGGCAGAGTGCCTTTGTGTGGGACAGCATTCCTGCAGGAAATGCCTCTGGAATGCCGTAATTACCTCGCTGTAACTTTTCGCCTCTCATTACTTGGGCTCTGTGATCTCTTGGGGTTTTGTCACAGCCAGGCCTGAAAGGAGATTTAGGGAGGCTCTTTCAGCAGCTCTGGGCAGCAGCAAATTCCCATTGTCCTCAATTGGACACATCCTCGGGAAGGAGGGGATTCATCCTGCCCAAACATGCAGCCTTTCCCTTCGGAATACAGAGCAGGCTCCTGACCTTGCACAATCAAAGTGATTTATGATTAATGGCACCTCCGGTAACAAACCTGGCATTGTGGATGGGATATTTCGGGTGTCTTGTGCCCTCACTGCAGAATAATGCAGAGACTTCAAAGTTCCCGTGGCACAAACTCCCGAAAATTGGGCTGGAATTGAAGTCAGGAATGAAATGAAATAAGTAATGGCCATTTTCTTTAGCTGCTCTTCATTACTGAGTTTTTCCCTTAGTCTGACACTGTTTTTATTGGGTCACATCCATGAAAAGCTGCGCTTCCAGGAAAATGAGGGATGTTGATGTTGTATGGGTACAGTGGGAAGTGAGGCTGCATTGCAAAATGCTCTGTTCAACAGGTACGGCTGAAACAGGAGGGGCAGCAGAATTCCCAGGATTTCACGGGCTTGGAGCGGCTCTTGGGTAGGGAAAACAACTGGTTTGGAGGGGTGGTATTGCCCCACTCCTGGGAATGTTGATAAAGCCACCATCAGAGGCTGCCCAGGGGAAGGGCAAAGTCTCCTAACAAGCAAAAATAACCTCAAAAGTTGTTAAATCGTGAAACAATTGTACAACCAGAGACTGAATAAGCAATTAATTCCATTTCAATGGAGTGTTTGAATTGATTACTGCATGGTGTGGCTGTGGCTGGGAGTGTTTGGGTGACAACAACACATGGCCTTCATGTTTTTAATTGGAATTATTCCTGGAATGCACCCCCAGCTCTGACTCTACCCGGGCACATTTCTGTGTAATGTTCCTTTTTCCTCAGGGAAAGATTCTCCCGATGCTCAGTGCCCTCATCATCATCCCTGCAGCTGGAATGGTTTTCAGACAGGGAAGATGATTTTCCTGAGGAGCAGCAGGAGGAGGCCAGGACAGCACATCTGCACTGCTTCAGTGCATGAGAACCAAACATTTGGGGCACATTTAGATTTAGGTTTAGGTTTAGGGGAAAAAAAGAGAATTATTTGGTTGTGTATTGCTGTTATCATTATCGGTCAGAAGAGAGAGGAAAATCAAAGTATCAGGAATCAAAACATCCCAGAAGCAAAGCTCTGCTCGGGTTTTGGAGCTCAGTGTAATTCCATGTGGGAGAGGAAGGGATTGCTTTAAAATGGGATTGATTTCCCTCACATGGGGTTTCTTACGCACTCACAACTTCCAGGCTATGTAATTCCATGTGGGAGAGGGAGGGATTGCTTAAAAATGGGAATGATTTCCCTCATGTGGGATCTCTCATGCTCTCACGACTTCCAGGATGTGTCATTCCACGTCGTCCCCTCAACCCTTGTGTGACACAGGTGACATTCCAGGTGCTGGCTGTGAGATCCCTTCCTGCCTCCCAGCTCCTTGGGATGGGGCAGGTGCGGCTTTTTGGGATATCCCCGATGTGCTAAAAGTGGTGCTGCTTTGTGTGTCCTTCCTGTGCCACGTCCGGGAGTCACTGGGCATTGGATTTATTCCTTGATTCTGATTTATTCCTTGCCTTTTGCCTGGGAATTTGATGGCTCCAGTCTCTGTCTTGATTTTCAGGGAATTCCCAGAGTCACAGATTGGTTTGTGTGGGAAGGGACCGTAAAGCTCATCCATGAGCCATGGGCAGGGACACCTCCCCCTATCCCAGGTTGCTGCAACCTGACCTTGGACACTTCCAGGGATGGGGCATTTCCTGCTTTTCCTTCTTCAGTGGCTTCACCCAGCCCTTGTTTTAATCTGGTCTTGATGCCATAATGATTTTTGCCTTTTCTTTTATACCTCTTTTGTATGCCTTTGTGGCCTTTTGTATCCTTGGTGTTTCTTTTAGCCTACATTCCTAGACTTGATGTTTTGTTGAGTCAGGAGACCGAACATCTTGGAGGCCTCAGACACCAAGGTCCTCTCTGGACACATTTTGTAAACTCAAAGATGGGTCTGGCCAGGGGAGGGTTCCTGGGGAGGGGGGTTCACTTGGCCTCACTCCCTGGGGAATCTTTGATAGATGTGCTAATTTGTAACACCTATAATTATACACCCGATCTATCGTGTCTGTGAATTTTGGGGTGGGCATTTCGAGGTGCATGTTCCGGGTGTTCCACCTGCACGGAGTGCACCAGGGATCCTTGAAATAAATACTGAGGGAAAAACCCCTTTTTCCCTTCTAACTGTGTTTGGCTCTGATTTTAAGAACAGGGATCAAGGCATCAGTTTCATCCAAGGCTGGGCTTTTATTCCAGTGAAAACCATGGAGATGTCCTTGCTCATCCAGGGCCATCCGCTCTGACATTCCCATGTTCCTCTTCTGCCATTCCCTGCACACCCCAGAATTCCCACTCAACTGCCAGATTCCACACACTTCCTATTAAAATATTCACACTTTGGAACGATTTTGTGGAGGGATTCCCATCATTCCTGTGGGGTTTCCCAGGGCTTTATCAGCAGCTGGCAGGACGCACAGGGATGATCACTGGCCATCCAAGCGATCGCAAACTTCCTCTGGTTTTCCTGCTGCCTTCCAGGACATGGCTGCCGTGCCAGGCTCCCATTCCTGCTGGCGAGCACAGCTTGGGAATGTCACAGTCAGGACAAGCGGCATCCCAAGGCAGCTGGGAGGGCTCGGGGCAGACATGGCGCTAATGGCTCCTGAACGCCAGGGAAGAGCAGAGTGCTCCGGAATGCCAGGAGATTCCATTTAGGGAACGGGAAGGGCTGGAAGTGGGTCACGGAGCTGCACAGCCTCGCTGCCATCCCTGCTGGGAATCCCTGGAACGCCGCGTTCCTGTTCATCCTCCCAGCCCCGCGGATCCCGAGGCGCTCCAGCCCAGCTGGACGGGGCACGGCTGCTTCCCTGGGACACCGGGAGCCGGAGAGGACGCGTGGGGAGCAGAGGCGGCCCCGTGAATTACCCTGGACCAGGCCTGGTGGCCTCGGAGAGGGGTCGGGAGAGGAGATTTCATGCCCTGGTTGTGTGTCCTACATAGCACCTTGCTGGGAGGGGAAAGGAGCAGCTGGAAAACTCTTGGAAACAGCTTGTTCCCTTTGGAATGTTTTGGTGGGGCTCAGGGCTGTGGGGTGAGGTCGGGTGAGTTCGTGTTGGGCCTCTCGTTTAATCCAGGCTCAATCCCTGCCCTGGGATAAACCAGGAGATCTCCCAGGGTCTCCAGCAGAGGGGCTAGCTGAGTTTTCCAGTTGATTCCCACACATGAAATTTTGGGATTGAGGAGGAGATGCCCCAACACCAAGAACAAACTGAGTGCAGCAGGAGAGGTTTTAATCCCGATTAAATCCATTTAGGCCCAGTTGTCAATCACCACAAATCACTCAGGTGCAGGACTCAAAGGGATAATGAGGAAATTTGGGAATTAAATTGGGAGCACCTAGTGACTCCCTCAAGGCTCTGCAGGGAGACCTGGATAAATCAGAGGGCTGGGTATCACCAGAGTGTGGAGTTCAACAAGGGCAAGGGATGGATTCTGTGCCTGGGGTGGGGCAACCCTGGATGTTTGGGAGGCTGGGAATGAGAGGCTGGAAAATAGCTGTGGGAAGGAATCTGGGGAGACTGATCCATGGCAAGCTGGATCTGAGTTAGCAGGGACAGGGAGCCAGGGGGGACATCCCTGTCCTGGGGGATCAGCCCAGGGAGGGATTGTCCCACTCTGCTCTGGGCTGGGGCAGCCTCACCTCCAGTGCTGGGGCAGTTTGGGTGCCACAACATCAGAGAGATCCAAAGCTGTTCCAGAGTGCCCAAAGGGAGGAGCCGGGGCTGGGGAAGGCTCTGGAGGGGCCGCCCGAGGAGCGGCTGAGGGCCCTGGGCTGGTCCAGCTGCAGCAGAGGAGCTGAGGGCAGAGCTCCGGGAAGGAGGGGATGGCTGGAAGGGGAGGTTTGGGATGGAGATCAGGGAAAGGTTCTGCTTCCCCCAGAGGGTGCTGGGCACTGCCCAGGCTCCCCAGGGAATGGGCACGGCCCCGAGGCTGCCAGAGCTCCAGGAGCGTTTGGACAGCGCTGCCAGGGATGGCCAGGGTGGGGTTGTTGGGGTGTCTGTGCAGGGACAGGAGCTGCACTGGGTGACCCTTGTGGGTCCCTTCAGCTCAGGATATTCTATGGTTCCATGATTTATATCCAGATGTGAAAAAGTGGGAGGAAATCCCTGTTCCATAAACTGAGCTGGTTTCTAGGTGGGATAGGAACAATCCATGTGCCTTTTAGGAAGAAAGGGACGATGCTGGAACTCTGGCAACAAAAGATGTCACCCACATGAGGAGATTTGGGAACGTTTCAGCAAATCCAGGGTGCAGATGGGGGCTTAGGGAGCCAGATAAGCAGGACACGAGTCCAATTTATAATTCATGTGACCGTCCTATATTCTGAGGGGCTATTAGGATGGAAAAGTGTTGGGAGAGCATTACTGGCTATTGTATCAAATCCTGGCATCCACACTTTTATCATGGATTAAAAAAAAAATTAGAGGGAGCTCAGAGAAGAGCTGGAAGACTGAGAAAAGGTCTGGCAGACCTGCTGGGTGATGATAGGCTTAATGACTTCAATCTATTTAACTCATCAGAGAGCAACTTGAGAGGTGACTTGATCACGGGCTCTAAGTACTTCCAGGGAGGAGATTTTTGATAGCAGAGGGTCCTTTAATCCAGCGGACAAAGCCAGGACTCCGTGGTGACAGGAGGAGCTGAGGGAAGAATAATTCCAGTGGCAGTTAAGCTAGCAATGTTTCACAGGGAAGGTAATTAACTCCTGGAAGTGCTTACCTGGGATGTGCTGAATCCATCTTTAGGTGAGAGTTGGAGAGATTTGCTCCCATCTGAACACAAGTTATGGGCTCAGTGCCCTTCATCCATGTGGGAATGAGGGAAATCCCCTTCTCCGTGTCTGCACAAGGGTCCTGCCTGCTCCCACCTGCTCAGGGGGCTGATCTCATCCTGCACTCATCGGGGGGCAGGATGGGGATTTCCTTCCCTGGGGACATTCCAGGTGTTCCTGGGGGGTTAATTTTTTGTCCCTCACACAGAGTGTCTCCAGTCTGGAGCCTTGAGTTAGCAGAGCTGTGTGGGCCCGAGTGGCTCACACCCCATATTTTTACCTCTTCATTCTGTCCCCCAGCTCACCCTGGGTGTAGGAAATGTTGGGTTTGGCATCAGGTCTGTTTGATGTCTCCTCTGACTCCTCCTGGTGTTGTCTCCTGCTGCCCAAGGTACATTTCTAACTCCAGCTGCCTCAGATGTTCATCTTTAGAGGAAAACTCTGGAGGAAAACCAATCCCAGGGAATCTCCAGTGGCTTTGGGAAGAACATCCCAAAGACCCTTTGTTCCTGGCAGGGCTGGCTGGTCCTGCTCAGCCTCCTCTGGACACTGCCCCACACCTTGTCCAGGGCCCAGGGGTCGAGTTTAAAACCAGCTTTGAGCCTTCCTTCCCTCTGAGCTCTGTAGTGGTTGTGCCTCCTCTGGAGCTACCTTGGGTTTGTCTGGGAGCTCACTCCTGGGTTGCTGCATCTCCTTCTGCACCCGTGGATGAAGCTTGGATCCTGAGGATGGATCCCTGAGTACATCTGGGAATGCTGAGGCCAGATCCTGTGGGATGCTGTGGGTGAGGACACCCCTGTCCTGGCTCCCCTTCCCTCGGGAGCAGCTGATCCCCGGCAGTAGGAGCCCCTCCACTGAGCAGGAATATTTCTTTTCCAAGCAGAGCCTTGCCGGTGTAGCTGCCCTGCTGTGCTATTCCCGGGAACTGATCCCTTGGGAATGCCAGAGGTCAGCACATGAGGTGTTGAGCAGTGAGGGCAGGGCTTCCTACGGAGCAAATCTCAGTTTCCTGGCTGGTTATCCCTGAGAAACGCATCCAAGAGGAAAACTCTGCCTCAGTGGGAGCCCCCTAGGGCTGGGAACGCCCGTGCTGGGGACAGCAGTGTCACCAGTGGTGCGGGAACACTGGCAGGAATGGACGGAGCCTTTGGGACAGCCAGAGGAGACCCAGCAGGATTCCCACGCCATCGCTCCCTGGGGACCTTCTGTGGCACCGACTGGGATCACCGGGTTTGGGGGGGACACCTGGGCTGTGCTGGGGCCCTCAAAGCTGATGCTCGAGGGGTCAGAGCTGTGTTCTTCTACCCTTTGGCCATATTCCTCATCCTTTGACCATATTTCTTATCTTTTTGGCACATTTCTTATCTTTCTGGCCATATTTCTTATCCTTTGGTCATATCCTTTATCCTTTGGTCATATTCTTTATCCTTTGGTCATATTCCTTATCTTTTACCATATTCCTCATCCTTTGACCATATTCCTTATCCTTTGGTCATATCCCTTGTCTTTTTTGGCTATATTCCTTATCTTTTTGGCGTATTCCTTATCTTTTTTGCATATTCCTTATCTTTTTGGCCATATTCCTCATCCTTTGACCATATTCCTCATCCTTTCACCACATTCCTTATCCTTTGGCCATATTCCTCATCCTCTGGCCATGCAGGACACCACGAGGATCCTCTCAGTTTCTGGGAACTCAGCAGCTCCTCAATGTCCCTCCTGCCACATTCCCAAGGTGCTGCTCCCCCTGTGCAGCTGCCCTGGGAAGGCAGGACCAACACCCAGCAATTCCCCATCCCCAAAATCCCAACCAGGGTGTGGCAAAACAGGGAGTAAAAATAGAGGAATGGGACCAAATGTAGTGCCCTGCTTTTGGTTTTTATATTTTCCCGAGCTTCCCAGAGCCCCCAAATCCCTGGAGCCACTGGCAGCCAGGCCAGGAGGGAGGAAACCTGTGGGCCCCTCACCTGGGTGAAGCTGGAGATCCCCGGTGCGTGGCAGCTCCTCGGGCACACATCCCTTCTTGTGCTTTTCTGGAAAAAAAGAGAAATATTTTAAGTGAGACAAGGAAAAAGCTGTTGTGAGACAAATTCCTGTTTTGCTGGATGAAGCCAGGGCTCCCCAGCTGAATTGTTCGCCCACCCAGCGGCCCCACGGAGCAAATCCTGGCGGGAAGGGGTGTGCAGACAGCTCTGCCTCCAGCGAGCTGCTCCCCAAGGCAAAAACAACAACAAAATTCCTCCAGGGTAGGGGGCTGAGACAGAGAACTCATTTCTGTGGTGTTCTCCGCAGGGATCCACTCCTGCCTGGAATAATCTGAACCTGCAGAGTTTTGGTGCAGCAGAGGTGAAGCTGGGATCACCACTGGGAATGCAGGAGGCTGTGCTGGGAGAGGCAATCAGGAAAGCTGGAAAAATCCTGCCTTTGCTGCTGCTTCCAGGGCAGAACCACGGCCTTGGATGGTTCGAGCTCAGGGGAAGGGGGAAGGGATCAGTGCAGGCGGCTGCATTTACCCATGGAATTGTGAAAGGGTTTGGGGTGGAAGGGGCTTTAAAGATAATTTTAACTTTAATTTTACCCCCTGCCATGGGCAGGGACACCTGCCACTGTCCCAGGCTGCTCCAACCCCTGTCCAGCCTGGCCTTGGACACTGCCAGGGATCCAGGGACAGCCACAGCTGTGCCAGGGCCTCCTCATCAGAACAGGGAACAATTCCTTCCCAGTATCCCATCCATCCCTGCCCTCTGGCAGTGGGAAGCCATTCCCTGTGTCCTGTCCCTCCATCCCTTGTCCCCAGTCTCTCTCCATGTTTCCTGTGGGCTCCTTCAGGCCCTGCAAGGCCACACTGAGCTCACCCCAAAGCTTCTCCTCTCCAGGTGAACAATCCCAGCTCTCCCAGCCTTTCCTCCCAGCAGAGCTGCTCCATCCCTCTGCTCATCCTGGTGCCTCCTCTGGCCTGGCTCCAGCAGCTCCAGGTCCTTCCTGTGCTGGGCCCAGGGCTGGGGCAGCTCTGCAGGTGGGGTCTCACCTGGGCACAGGGGCACGGGGCAGAATCCCCCCTCCCCTGCTGCCCATGCTGGGGGATCTGCCCAGGGCACAGGAGGGTTATGGGGGACATCAAATCATTGAGTCACACGGGTGCCAGGCAGGATTTGAGTGTTAGGAACCAGTGAAAAGGTAAAAAAGGCGGGGGGGGGAAAAGCAGCCCAGGCTCATTGTGACACTGTAAATGAAAAGCCAGACAAAGTCTGCAAATTCATTCATCCGCATCACTCATGTTAAGCCTTAAAATGTTCCTGGTAGCCACTGGAAATCATTAAAGAAGTGACAGCTCTGTTCTCTGGAGGAGCAGGACTCAGAGTGGGGGGTACAGGAGATGCTTTAGCAAGAAAAATTCGACGGAGCAGCCTCTAAGTCAGTGATTTCTCTGACTTCATCTGCACATTAAAAATGCAAGTGAATGCCTTTTGGTGTTAGCTCTGCTCCTGGATATGAGATGGAGTCAATTCACAGCTCTTCAGTGGATAATACTTTTTGTTTTTCGCAGAGGCTGTTGAAACAGAATGGAAAATTAAAGCAATTTTTCCTGACAGCAATGCATAAACGTTGACCATGAAATGGCAAAGCAAAAAAACAAAACCAAGAGCAAGAACAGCTCGAGGAGTGCCTGAATTAGGCAGCAGCGAGTTCATTACAGCTCTCATTTGAATAAAGGCAGGAGATGATGCCCTCGCTGTAATGGAAATGCTCTTCAAGTCCGAGCCGTCCGTGGCCATTACGGACTGGAGAGGATTGTTTGGGAAGGAGATGGATGTTTGGGAAGGAGATGGATGCAGTCCCATTCCAGCTGGGGCACAGCGCTGCTCTCCCTCCTCCTCAGGTTCCCCCCAGGGCGCGGGGCTGGATGCAGGTGGGTCCTGCTTGCCCGTAAATCTCTGGGAATGTTCTGCTCTGGAGCACCTCAGACCTTTCCCTGCTGGTCCAACGAGGCTCTGGGGTGATCTGGGAGGGGTGATCCAAAGTCCTGCTTGTCAGAGCTTCTGGGAGGGGTTTGGAGCGTTTAAAAAGCTCGAGAGAAACTGAAATTCTGCCTGAAAAAGGGCTGTGCTTGGGTTAACACTGCTTTTGTCACCTTCCTTGTGCCAGCTCTTTGCACATCCCACACGAACTCTGAGGTGTTGCTGCTGACCAGGTTTGTCCCTGGGAGGTCTCTTGAAGCTGGAATGGGAGCACTGGATGCATTCCAAGTCTCTGCCAGCGCTGGAAGGAGCTGCCCAGGGAGGTTTGGAGCGCCCATCCCTGGAGGTGTCCCAGGAAGGGCTGGAGGTGGCACTCAGGGCTCTGGGCTGGGGACGAGGTGGGAATTGGGCACAGCCTGGACTCGATGACCCTGGAGGGCTTTTCCAACCTCAGTAATTCTGGGATTCTGGGATTCTGAGCTTGTCCTTTGTGGGCATCAAGGGTTTCCCACCTCTCCCTCCATCCTCCCCAGTTCTCCAGCTGCTCCAGAGCTGGTGCAGAGGAAAACCGGGATGCTCTGCCCCGTGGTGAGGTCTGTGCAGTCCTGGTGTCACTGTCCCCACAGGACACCCTCCCGCAGCACCGTCCCCCTGCTCCCTGCCTGCCTGGGATGCATTTATCCCCCAGAGGAGCAGGGATTTGTGTGACACATCCCTGCAAGGGGACGGGAACCTCCCAAATTTTCTCACAGGTCTCCACAAATTCTTCCTTCCACTTCGAGCAGGAATTAACTATTCCGTGGTCTCGGAGGGCTTTTCCAGCCGAAATGATTCCAAGATTTGCACCACTCTGCAGCAGCTCAGCCTCGCTGCCGGCCGTGTCCTCACCTCGGTGACAGCCCCGCCCCAGGTGTCCCCTGGAGGAGCATCCGCGCGATCCCTGCGCCGCTTCCCTGAGCTCGGGAGAGCCTGGATGGGCAGGAAGGAGCTCAGCGAGATTCTCAGGGAATCAGGGATGCGGTGGCCAAGGTGAAGTGTGCCGTGTGTCCCGGTGCCACTAGATGTCCTTGTGGGAAAGGCCTTGGCGCTGCCCGCGGGCACGAGCGGCAGCGCCGGGAATTCAGGGAATCGAGGGAATTGAGGGAACTGAGCCCGGGGCACCTCTGCCTCTCTGCGCCCCCCACCCCGGTTTGGTTCTTCCGCAGCCAAATTAGCCACGGGAAGCGCTCCTGGATGCGGGAAAAACTCCAGGGAGGGCACCTGGAATGCTGCAGCCCCGGGATGATGCTCCTGAGCCAGCCCGCGTCCCTACAAATCCCAAGCTTTAGGAAAGGCTGGGCAGCTCCGAGAGGAGCTGAGCGGGAGGCGAGGCGGTGCCAGCCTGGGCAGGGAGGGCTTCCCACGGCTCAGATCCCACTGCAGAGCTCCTGGAGAGCCCCAAAATGCGGGAATCAGCACGGGAACTCCGTGTCCGTGCGCTTTGCATTTGCACCACATTTCGTGGGGACTTCGCTGTGGCCGTGGTCCTGCTGTGCCACCACCCTGTCCCTGTGCCCCGCTGCCACCGCGGGTGGCCGTGCTGGGCCGGGACCGTCCCTGCTCCCCTCCTGCCGCATCCTTGGCAGTGGTAGCGCCGGGAGAAGGACGGAGCAGCAGAAGGTGAAACTCTGCAGAGAGGAGATTACAGCTCCCGTGTTTTTCCTTTCTTTCCTTTTTTTTTTTTTTTTCCCTTCAAAGGAATGACTCCGTATTTTTGGAAAGAATAGCTGCTCCGAAAATCCTGGTACAAACTCTGCCAGGCTCCAGCCTGCCTTATCACGCGCTGTGCTGGGGCCCTGGTGGGAATGCAGGATTTTAACTCTTGGATGCCTTTCCCAGCTTTCAGAAATGACCCCCTTACTCCAAGGAGGAATTAATCCTCGGAGTCGAGGGCAAATCTCAGTGGGAATCTCGGGAAAGCGGACTCAGCCTGGTGCAGAGATGCTGGGGACCAAAGCTGCTGGTGCTGGATGCTGGGAGCCGCGTTCCAGCCGCATTCCAGCCGTTTTCCAGCCGTTTTCCAGCCGTGCCCGAGGAGTGCCTGCCACTCAGGCTGCAGCCTGGCAACCGGCGGCAGCATCTCCGAGGGAGAAAGTTGCCCAAAATAGGAAGAACGGCAATAAATAATTCCTGGGGCTTGATTTATGGGTGAAGCTCCTCATCCGTGGAGGGATCTCCCCAGGCTCGGGATGTCTCTGGATAGCCGGGAGTCCTGGGGGGCGGGGGGATGCTCAATTCCAAGTGCTGGAATTGCTGGGAAGAGGGGAGTTAGCAGAGAAATTGCATTAATTACAGAGAAACCCGAACTGGGAGAAGGTGCAAACTCCAGCGTGGTGGGGAACACGAAGGAATGCGGGACTGGAGCTGTGACGATGGAAATCAGCCCTGCTGGATGCAGTTCCCGTGTTGTGGGGGGAATAGCCCCGCAGCCGAATTCCCTGGGAGTTCAGCACCTGGAGAGCGGTAGCCTGGGGCAGGCAGCACTCAGCCTCCCGGGCAGGAGCTGGGAATTGCGGCTGTTGTGTGCTGCAGGCCCAGAGGGATTGCAGGAAGAGGCCTCCGTGCTTCCCTGAATCCCAGGGAGGATGTGGTTCACTGGATGTCTGCAGGGCTGGTCCCAGAAACCTTGGGAAGCGCCAGAAACCTGGAAACACGCAGAGGGATGAGGACAGGACTCAGAATCACAGGATCATTAAGGATGGGAAAGATCTCCGAGGTCATTGTCCAGCCATTCCCCCAGCACTGCCAAGGCCACCACTGACCATGTCCCTAAGTGCCACATCCACACTTCCAGGGATGGGGACTCCACCACGTCCCTGGGCAGCCCTTTCCAATGTTTGACCACTATTTCAGCGAGGAAATTTGTCCTGATGTCCAGCCTGAGCCTCCCCTGGTCAGCTTGAGGCCACTTTCCCCTGTCACTCATTTGTGCAGGGACTCCCCAGTGCTGGGTGTGATGGGGGAGCGGGAACTGGGGGGGGGAAAGGAATAGGACAGCAGGGATGGGAGAGCAGGAGTCTGGAGGGGAAACACCTGACAGCAGATCCTGTGCTTGGCGGTTTTTGGGGAACCCCTGCAGCCACCTGGAGTCACCTGGAGAAGGGGGGTGGGGTCTGGGGACAGCCCTTGGAGCTGCTCCTGCCATGGCTCTGGGGAGGGACAGGGAGCCCAGCTTGGAGTGGGTGTTCCTGGCATGGAGAAGAGGTCCTTGGCATGGAGCAGGGATCTCTGACATGGAGTGGATGTCCCTGGAATGGAACAGAGGTCCCTGGCACAGAGCAGAGGTCCATGAGCTTGAGCAGGGGTCCCTGGCATGGAGTGAGGGTCCCTGGCATTGATCAGGGGTCCCTGATATGGAGTGGGCATCTCTGGCATGGAGAAGGGGTCCCTGGAATGGAATGGGGGTCCCTGGCATGGAACAGGAATCATGATGTGGAGCAGACACAGCAAAGGAAGGGGATACCTGCCTGAGGGCACAGGGGACAGCCTGATGTTGTCACCCATGCCGTGCCACAGCCATCACCTCCAGCCCAGCACCACGGGCTGTGCCAGCTGGGAGAGGGTCATTGTCCCCACTGCTGGCCCATTCCTGAGATTTTTCCTTGGCTCCTGTGTTTTTCCCATGGTCAGACCCACCCTGTGATAACCCAGCACTGCCTTTGCTTCCTGCTGAGCTTGTCTCCACTCTTTGGAAGTGTCTCCACTCTTTGGAAGCATCTCTGGGCTGCCCTTCCTAAACGTTTCCTCCTGGGACTGTGTCCCCACTGCTCTGAGCCATCTGGACACCCAGAGGATGCTGAGGGACCAGGGAGAGGCTTCCCTCTGCTGAGGAAGCTGCTGATGCCCAGCAGCTCTGACCTTGCTGATGTGCCACCAGCCCAGCCATCCCCATATCCCATCACTCTGGGGATGGGGGGATCCCGATCCAGGGCAGTTTGGGTGTGTGGAGCAGGGCAGGGGGAGTGGATTTGGTGCCTCAGGAGGAGAGAGGAGCTGTTGTCAGCTCAGTAGAGCAGAGCCCGAGCCCGTGTTCCTGGAGCCCTCAGCCCCCTCTCCTGCTCTTGAATTGGGAGATCCGTGTGCCAGGAGCTCTCCTGGGATGGGGCTGCGGGGATCGGGAGGATTTAACAGTAGTGATGTGCTTTGTGTGCCCACCCCCTCCTCTCCTGCACCAGCATTCCCACAGCCTTGGGTGGCCGGAGCCAGAAGCAATCCCAGCTCCAGCCTTCCTGCAGAAATAACAGGATCCCAGGGGGCTTCCCGTGGCAGAAACCTTGAGCAGAGCAGGACACAGAGTGGAAAAGTTCCCATTTTACACAGGGAAGAGCATCCTCAGCCTGTCGTGGGCACCGTGGGACGCAGGAGCTGCGCTGCAGCTCGGAATAGAGCACAGGGAGGCTGCAGCAGCCCCGCAATCCCACAGGGACGGGGCTGGACAGATGTGTCTGGGGACAGCTTACAAGATTGCCAGCCCTTGTAAGCAAAGTACTTAGAGAGGGATTAACACAATAAGGACATGGCGAGGAATCCGTGGCAGGCACGGAGCAGGCAGATGGGTGACCCTGCAGGGACACTGCCCTGCACGTGGCCTGGCTTGTGTCCAGCAGTGCTGGGGACACCAGGAATGTCCAGGGCCTCAGGGACATCAAGAGAGTCCAGGGCATCGGGAACACCAGGAGTGTCCAGGGTCTCAGGGACACCAGGAATGTCCAGGGCCTCAGGGACATCAGGAATGTCCAGGACCTTGGGGACACCAGGAATGTCCAGGGCCTCAGGGACATCAAGAGTGTCCAGGGCCTCAGGGACACCAGGAATGTCCAGGACCTTGGGGACACCAGGAATGTCCAGGGCCTCAGGGACATCAGGAGTGTCCAGGGCATCAGGGACAGGGGGATGTCCAGGGCATCAGTGACATGGGGATGTCCAGGGCATCAGGGACAGGGGGATGTCCAGGGCCTGAGGGACACCAGGAGTGTCCAGGGCCTCAGGGACATCAGGAATATTCAGGGCATCAAGGACACCAGGCATGTCCAGGGTATCAGGGACACCAGGAGTGTCCAGGGCCTCAGGGACACCAGGAATCTTCAGTGCGGAGGGAGCTGTTGGCTCCAAATCTCTGCTTGGGGGGCACAGGAGGTGAGGGTGGGCCCCTCTGCTGTGTAGGATTTGCAGCCATCTCTGGACCCCTGGTGAGCTCCAGCTGGACAAGGAGGTCCCCAGGACCTGCACCCCAAACCCAGTGGAGTTTTTTCCTCCTCCCTATTTGTGCCAGGTCTCTCTGCTGAGCGTTTAACTGAGGACAGGCCTTGCCTGGACACCCCATGTGGGACAGATTTGTGCCTCAACCAGGACCTTTCTTCCCTCGGGCAGCTCGTCATGTGAGCAAAAATGAGATTTCATCTCCTTTTCCCACTTTCCTGACCCTGCTGGGGATTCAGTGGCACCCTCAGCCCCCGCTGTGCCGTGCTGGAGGAGGATCAGTTTTCCTCAGAGCTCGTGGCAGGAGCTCTGGCACCCACATGAAGCTTCCCAGGGATTTTGTTTGCAGCCACAGGAACCCCAAAGCAGTGCTGGGGTTATCAGCTCCCGGTGCTGCTGGAGAACCCCAAGCTTTGGGGAACAGCCACATCCCAAAACAATTCTGGCTCTGGCGCTGGAGGCACAGAGCAATTCGCAGGGTAACCCACTTGCAGAGCCGAGGATGAAGTGTTACATCCTGAATATGAGCAGGGAAATTACCAGTGGCACCTCTGTCAATGCCACTGAATCCCTCTGAAATGAATTCTTGGGAAGGAATGAGCCTGTTCAAGGAAGAGATTTGCTGAACGCCGTGGATTTGCCTTTCCTTGCTGTGAGCAGGGGCAACGCAGCCTGACCTTGCTCCAAGGTCGAAACCATCCGTGTGGGTTCTCCAGCAAGTTCTTCCCAGAGTGTTTGCCCTCTCTGCTCCCAGAGCTGGGGCCGAGCCCGTTCCTGGTGCACAGGAGGAGGTGACGGCGGGTTCAGAGTGTTCCCTGCAGGGCACGGGTTACTCCGGCCCGCTGGGCCTGCACTGGGCCGGGGTTAAAGCTTCCCGGCAGGAACGGGCTGCTCCCCAGAAAGGAGCTGGGATCGGGGCCAGGGCGGGGGCCTGAGCGAGGAAGAGCTGTTTGGACAGCCTGGAAGAGGGTGGGAGAAGGCAGTGACCCTTCAGACCCACAGCATGAGACCGAGCGGGTCTTAGAATCCCGGAATGGTTTGGGTTGGAAAGGACCTTAAAGGCCATCCCATTCCCACCCCTGCCATGGACAGGGACACCTTCCACTCTCCCAGGTTGCTCCAAGCCTCATCCAACCTGGCCTTGAGCACTTCCAAGGATGGGGAGTCAATCTCCCATGGGGCCCCCTCTCCAGAGAAGGCGGCTTCCATCCTGGACAGTGCTTGGTCATCACCCAGTGCCCCCACGAGGGGAGCAGAAGGGGCTCTGCCCCTTGCATCCTGCCCTTCCCGAGGGCTCTGGCTTTTGGGAAGGCTCAGGGTTCCTTCAGCGGGGTGTCCATGTCCTGCTCGGGGGTTTTGGGTGGCCCAGCCGTGTGAGGACATCCCTAAATCCCTTGGGCAGAGCTGCTCCCCACCTGAATGAGGCAGCAGGACCACCACGGGCTGGTGATTTCTGCGCTGAGGCAGCCACTGGAAAAGGGATATTCCCCTCTCCTGGAGGGTTTATTCCCTCGGGAAGAGAACGTGAGGAGTGAGGCACATCCCAGGACCCAGACATTCCATTCCTGCTGTTTCCCAGCTGTTCCTCTGCCTGGTGCCAGTGTCCCCTCATGGCTGATTTCCCAGTTCCACTTTTCCCTGTGTTTTGGGTAAGTTGCTCAGGAATGTCCAGCCTTGTGATCCCATTCCTTTGTGCTTTGAGATCTTCCAGGAAGACCTGAAGGATGGAATCCTGCAGCTCTTGGTTGCACAGCTCCCAGTGCATGCTGTGCTCCAGGAGGGGCTGGGGGACACACAGAGAGACCCCAAAACCTGCGACCCTGGGAGAAGCAGCGCACTGGCAGCTCCCTCAGGTTTGGGGTTGGAACCCCATTCCTTGGTGTTGGCTGGGATTGGGATTGGAACCCAACTCCCTGGTGTTGGCTGGGATTGGGATTGGAACCCAACTCCCTGGTGTTGGCTGGGATTGGGATTGGAACCCAATTCCCTGGTGTTGGCTGGGATTGGGATTGGAACCCAACTCCCTGGTGTTGGCTGGGAGCAGAGCAGGCCAGGAGGATGGTGGCCAAAGGGAGAGTGGAGCAGAAAATCCTTTTTGTTCCGTTTTCCTGCCCCGCTGGGGGCTCTCTGCTTCCAAAGTGAAGTTTAAAATCCCTCAAAAGGGGTAAGGGAGGGTGTCTGGAATTGTGTAGGGCAAAGCAGCTCCCGGAGCTGTTGTGGTGTCCCAGAGCCAGGAGCTGAGGCAGGAACTCCACAAACCCCTCAGATCCAACTGATTCCAGGGAAAGGAGCACACAGGGACAATTTGGGAGGGGTCAAGCACTTGGATCAAAACCTCTTGGTGGGGAGGAGGCTCCTGCTCGTGGCTCTCCCCACTGGGTGTGAGGGATCCGCCTCACCTAGGGATTGTCTCCTGAAGGATTGGTGGCACCAGGAGCCTTTCCAAGCCCACAGCTCCAACCCTCAAAGGCGTCAGACATGGCCTGGGGTGACCCTCTGCTCCCTGGCACTGCCCAGAGCCTCCTGCTGGCTGCAAATCTGCTGGGGCTGCCGGCAAATTATGTGGGCATCAGCACTTGGAGGAGAAATTAATTTTCCCTGCAGGAGCAAATTCCAAATCAGAGCCCAGCTCCCCGTGGTGGGTCTGAAACGCGGTGACAAATCTGAAACACGGTGACAATCACATCCCCCGTGCCCTGCAGAGAGGGAGCAGCATCTCCCTGGATCTGCCGGGGATCCAGCAGGCAGGAAAGTCACAACAAGCATCAGAAAGAGAGACCCTGGGATGGCTTTAAACTTTATTCCAGAGGCCTGGAAGTCCTGAGGATTCCTGAGCTTTCCCTCTGCACTCAGGGCAAGGACACAGAAGTGCAGACAGGGGGAATGGGGTCACAGGTGCATGGATGAGGAGGGAAATATTTTGAATAGATCTGATTTCATCTAATTAGGAGCGTCTGAGTGAAGAACAAATGCCTTGCTGTTAGGGAAGAGGAGAAATTGAACCCTGAAGTCTTAGGCCAGGCTTAAAGTAACATGGAGGGTTTAGGACAGAGGAAACAGGAGCAGAGAGGGAAGGAAGGGACCTGAACACAACGATGAAATGGAATAAAATGTAATGGGACTTCAGCAGCAGGAGATCAAGTGAGATAAAGCCGCTCTCTCCTTTCCGGGAGGAGATAACAGCTCCCTTTATTTATTTATTTTGGGGAATAGAAGGGAAATGCTGGAGATTTCATCTCCCTGAATTCCAGCACTTGATGTGGCACCATACAAAAGCTTCCCTGTGCTTCTGGAGAAGCCGAGCTCAGGCAGGTGAGGAAGACCCTGGGAAGGTGTTTTGGGCAGATACCAGTGCCAGCTCCCAGTTTGAGCCTGAGGGCAGGTTCAGGGCAGCAAAAAGAACCCCAAAATTCTGGGGAGGAGCCATGGGCAGCACTGAGGTGCCATTCCCTGTCTCCAGGTGTGGCAGAGCCCCAGCTGATGGATGGGAAAGGCACTTCCCAAGAGTTTTCCTACCCTTTGCCAGCTCAGGGAAGGAGCAGGAGCATCCCTCTGGAACCAGAGCTCCTGCAGATTTCTTCTGCTCCTCCTGCATTCCTAAAAGTGGGGGCAGATGGGAGCGCACCACCTCCAGCCCCATCCCTTTCCCTCCAGGAATCCTGTGCAGCCCAGCCAGGAAATGCCATGAAAACCTCTCTAAAATAATGGAAAGCTTCTGGAGAGCAGAGCAGCACCTGTCCCCCCTCCCTGCAGCCAGGCAGGGATTGTCACCTGGGGGGACAGCGCTGTCCCCTCAGTGCCACCCCCGGGCTGCCACCGGCTCTCTGTGCCCAGCCTCCTGTGAGGATGAACCTTCCTGCAGCTCTCTGAGGCAGCTGGGGCTGGGGTTTCTGTGAGCAGGAGTGGAAAGGAAATGAATTCTGCTTCTCCTCTCCACTCTGAGATGGGAATGATTTGCCAGGGATTTGTAGGGGGTTTTATTTGAAATCTGCCTGAATGGGCTTTCTGTGGAGAGAAAGAGAAAGGCTCCGAAAGCAGAAAATATGGTTCTGTCCTAATGGGATAATTTATTAGTAGGGACAGTCACATTAAAACCAGAGAAAAGACAAAATATCATTCCCTGGCAGCTCAGAAACGCTGCTGTCGTTGTGGGGCCACGAAGCTGTTGGGACAGGGATTTCTCCCACCCCATCGTCCCTTTGATTCCTGCAGAGCAATTCCTGGGCAGAGCTGAAGCCGGCTGGGCACCAATCCCTGGGCAGGGATCCTCCTGACGAGAGTCTGGCTCTCTTGGTGTCCGGCAAACAGTTCTGCAAGCCCAGCTGCTCCTGCTCTCCCTGGATGAGGCCCGGGAATGTGCCAGGATGCCGATGGCACCGTGGGCCTCCGAGCCAGGTTTGCTGCTCGTGTCACACTCCCTGCCCTGCAGGGGAGCTGATTTTCTCGCAGTCTGAGAGAGCTGTGGATGCAGCTGAGTTCAGGGGCAGGAAAAACCAGGCTGTCACCTCCTCCACTGTGAATGTCCCTGCTTTGGTGACAACTGAGGGCCTCGTGTGCCTCTCTGCTTTCTTCTTTCCCAGCCCTGGGATTCGTGAGGGATTACAGGCACAACCAGCTCTGCCCCAAGGCTGCCCTGCCAATCCCGGAGTCACCGAGGCTGGAAAAGAGCTCCAGGATCATCAAATCCAACCTGTGTCTGATCCTCACCTTGTCACCAGCCCTGAGCGCCACGTCCTGTCCCTCCTTGGACACTTCCAGAGATGGGGACTCCAAACCTCCCTGGGCAGCCCCTGCCAACGTACTGGGACCCATTCCCAGGGGGATTAACTCCAGAAATGACCCCAGCCTGGAGCAGGGATCAGGGGGACATAAGGAATGCTGCTGTAGCGGGGGTGGCACAGGGCAGATGCCACTCTGGGGAAAGCCCAGGCTGCTGCCTCCCCAGCACGGGCAGGACCCTGCAGAGCTTGGGGTGGTCCCTGTCCTCAAACTGGGAATCTCTGGTGGCTGCCCCATGTCCTGTTTGGGTTCTCTGCCGGCTCAAAGGACACTGCCCAAGCCTCACTGAGCTGCAGCCACAGGAGGGTGTCCTGCTCTCCTTGTGTCCTGCTGTCCTTGTCCCCTGCCAGCTGCCCTGGGCCCACTCTTATCAGCTGATACGGTGCTGTCACAGGGACCTGCCAAGAGGACAAACCCTGCTTTGCCCATTCTCCATCCCACCCCGCCTGCTGTCTCTCCTTGGCACGCTGGGATCCACGAGGGAACAGGAGCGGGGCCGGAGGGACACGAGGTTCGCCCTTTGTGGAGCAGCGAGCTGTGAGCTGGAGCCGCCTCCTCCTGGGGAACTTCCAGGTTCTGTGCCACGGGACCGCTGGGATGCCTTAATGAGCCAGCCACAAAGGTAATTAATTGCTAATGACCAGGGAGGCTGAGCAAAGGCTCTGCAGGTCGCTGGTCCAGTGGAATTCCATCAGTTCCCCTGAGGTATTTCACAGGAGCTCAGCAATGCCTGGGGTCCCTCTGGATCTGGGAACGTGCTCAGCTCTCTCCGGAATCACTCCCCAGGAATTCTGGGGAAGGAGCAGCAACCATCGGGAAGGGCAAGAGGCAGCGGGTCCTGCAGCTTGGGAAAGCCGTGGCAACGCTTCCCATCCTGCCTCCTCCCTGGACACACTCCCCAGCTGTGTCTGGGGAGGGGTTGTCACTCATCTCCTGGCATCCAGCAGGGCTTCCAGGGATGCTGGGCACTCGCGGGGAGAAGGGTTTGTTTGTGCCAGAGGTGGAATTGTTACCCCTGGAACACAGGATGAGACCTCCTGCCTCACAGAGCTCCCCAGGCCCGTCACCAAGGCCCCAAAGATCACGATGTAATTGTGGGATTCTTTGGAAAGCTGCTTTCAACCCTGCAACTTCTGGGTCACTCTGCTCAAAACCTGACATCCCTCCTGATGTGCAGCTGAAATGCAGCTTCTGAGTTCAGAATTCCCTCGGGCACGGATTTGTTGCCATGCCGCGGGGCATGGGAGCAGCTGGAGCAGCGACCCTTCCAGGACGCTCCGGAGCAGATGGCAGAGCTGTGCTGGATGGACACAGGAGTTTTCCTGGAGCTCTGTGGAGCTCACACCTCCCACTTTCCAGCAAAACCCACAGCTTTGCATCCCTGTCTGTGCTTGGAAGATTTCAGAACCCTTGGGATAAGGTGCTTTTTCCAGAGGGGCCACTGCTGGTTCTTTCCTGGTCACTGGAATCCAGGGCAGGGCTGGTTTTCCTGAGGGAGATCTCCTGTCCTGCTGCTCTTCAAAAACCCCTCACCCCTAACCCGAGTGTGGGAAAGCTCTTGGTGGGGTGCTTTCCTCGGCCCCGTGTGGTGCAAGAGGAATCCCGTGGGATGCGGGAGCTTTCCGTAGGGAGCAGACCTGTGCCTGGCTGCAGCAGCTGCGGGTGCAGGGATGGTGCTTTGCACTCAGGAGCTGCCACTTCCTCCGTCCCACACGGAAAGCAGAAATGACCGATCCCCCCCTCCATTCCTGATGCGGGAAAAGCCTCTCTGATATTAATAAGAATCTAATTTTCCATTTATTGTTCCATGAATTAATTACATCGCGAGCGGAGTTACCTTTTACACAGCCATTAAACTTCAGGAAGGCCTCTTTACACCACTCCATGGATAATTTAATTAGCATACTAATGTCTTATTAGCTATAAACCCAAAGCTGGTTTAGAATCACTTAAATCCAAACTCCAAATCTTTCAGCCACCCCCCAACCCCTCAGCCTGGATGTGGGCAGAGCACGGCAGTGGGCACAGATCCTGGCAAGAGTTTTCCAGGGATTTTCCCCAGCTGGCAGTGGTGGGATGCAGCACGGCCTGCCCAGCATCCACGGGGTGAGATCTCAGAGAAGAGCCCCCACCTCCACTCCTAATTCTCATTTCATTCCCTTTTAGCTCTCCTTGGAATTTGCATTAATTGGGCGAGGCTGGAAGAGCCGTGATAATCCATTAGGGACGGGCAATTAAAGCCACACAGGGGACACTGGGAGCTGGGCAGGAGCAGCTGTGGAGCTTCGAGGGGTCTCATCCCTATCCTGGGGTCTCTGGAGGTGCAGGTTGGTGTCACCTCCTCCATGGGACACCCCAGAGCTGAGGATGGGGTGGATTCCCAAAGGATCCACCCAAGGCAAGCAGGAGCAGAGGGGATTTGCCCCCTTGGAGGGTGGTGTCCCCTCTGTCCCTCACTGCCAGGAGCTTTGGGACCCCCCATTAAACCAGATTTGTGCACAAACCTGGGATTCTGTCACCGCCTGTTCCACGATCCCAAACATCCCACTCCCACCGGGATCAGGCCTGGCCCTTCTGAACCTTCTAAACGTCCCAGTTTCTGCGTGAAACCCTTTTCAAAATGACCCCTCTTGCGATCCAGTTCCTGGGTGGAACTTCTTTTCCCTTTGCCCAGATCTTCTGAGCTAATAAATAGCTTCATTTGGAGGCTGGAAAATTGACTCAGAGGCGAAGTTTAACTAAATTGAAGAGCAAGACTTCTGCTCGAGTGTAATAATCTGAAAATAATTGATTAATTTGCATGATCCTTCGTAATTGCTTCAATTTACACCCAAGAGGCCACTGTCATCAATAGATGAATAAGACATAATTTTTTAAGTCCCAATAATGCATGGAATGGAATTTGGGAGATTGGCTCATTCCGCGGCTGCGGCTCAGCCCCGCTCCCAGCGCACGGCGGGCGCAGCTCGTCGTGGGAGGAATTGGGCTGGAATTGGATTCGCTCGTTAAGGATGGAATTACACTCATTATCCCTGCAAAAGAGGAGGCTCCAACCCCACCACAGCAACGCCAACCTTGGGGTGGAGAGATTCCAGTGGGACCAGGATGGCAGCAAGAGTCCCAAGGGGTTGAAATCCCCAAATCTGGCATGGATGCTCCTTGAGGAAGATAGGTCAAACACCTCCTGCAAGGTGCTCAGCCCCCAGCTCAGCTTTAATTGCAATTAATGAGATTCCAGCAGGAATCTCCGTTCCAAAGGGGCTGGATGGGAGCAGAGGAAGGCCGGGATGAAGGCAGGTACAGAGCAGAGTTCAGGAAGGTGTTTGGGCCACACAATGGCCCTTCAAAAACTGCAAACCCAACCTTCACAAGGTCAAGGAACAGAAAACAGCATGAAAGAGGGGAAACAGGAAGCCGGCAAGGAATAGCAAGGAATGGAAACAAACAATGGATCATTCAAGTCTGGCAGGAACAGGAAGGGCTGCAAAGGAACCAGGCAGCTCTGCTGGCTCCCCGGGAGTTAAAGGGAACAATTAAGGAAGATGAGGACACAGCTGAGAAGTGAAATGATTTCATTTCATAAGTTCTCACCTCGGGGGATGTCGGGAAAAGTCTGCTCCTGACTTGCTCCGTGCTGGTAATAAAGGTGAGTTGCTATTAAGGATTAAGGGATCAAATGAAGAGGTGCTGGTGCAAATAGGGAATTTAGAGAATATTGAGTGCCTGGGCCTGGGTGGGACATTCAGGGGGTTGAAGAAACCTTATAATACAGAGGCTGAGCAGCAACAGTGTTCATCCCTGGAAAAGCTTCAGTGGGATCAGAGGGCGGGAGGGCAGCAGCAATCCCTGTGTGTGTGCAAAGGGATGCTGGGAATCCAGGAAGTGCTGCCTGGAGAGCCTCGGGAGGCACCAGGCTCGGGAACTGTGGTCAGGGTTGTAGGAGGGTAAAGCTCCTGCTGGCTGGGATCCACCCCCGGGATACTGAGGGCACAGGGGATCCACCTCCTCCACCTTGGGTTGCTCCTTGCCAACTCCTTTTATCCCATTTCATAGAATCCCAGAATTTTTTGGGTGGGAAAGGACCTTAAATCCCATCCAGTGCCACGGCAGGGACGCCTTCCACTATCCCAGGTTGCTCCAACTGGCCTTGGACACTCCAGGGATCGAGGGGCAGCTTCCCAGAGCAACCTGAGGCCTCTCCATCCTCACAGTGAAGAATTCCTTCCCAATATCCCATCTAAAATTCTCCTCTTTCACCCTAAATTCCTTCCCCTTCATCCTATCACTCCAGGCCCTTGTGAAAACCCTTTGCAGAACTCCAGGGTGACGGAGATCAGGTGGCAGCAGCCGAGGAGCTGCCTCAGTTCTGCACCTCCTGCCTGGCACTCCTGTGGAAATCTTCCCAGAGGAGATGGCAGAGCCACCTAAGTGGAAAGATAGAAAAGGTATTGAGGCAGAAAAATGATTCAGGTTGGAGGCAGTGTGTGCTCAACCCTTTGTGCTCATCTCTTACGGTGCAGAACACGGAATTATTCCATTCCCCACAAATCTCCTCCCTAAAATCCAGCCCGTTGTGCCTTCAGGTATAATTTTTTTCCCCCTGACCCTAAGAAAATCAGGATGGGGTCAGGGTGGGGAGTTCCCTGCTAGCCTGGATTACCTCACAGACATGGGATCTTCCCCCAAAGATCTCTTCCACAGAGGAAGCCCAGACACACCCAGCTGGGGAGTTATCCCACATTCCAGGTGATTTCTCTACCCTGGACACATCTTTCCAGCTGGGACTCTTGCCCACAGCGCTGCCGCCCCTGGGTCTGGGGTTCAGACATTTGAGGAGTTAAAAGGAAGTTTCTTTGGTGATCACACCCCTTATTTCAGAGGTCCTGCACAGCTTCTGATGCCAGGAGAGTTTCCTGCCTTTGAGGGACCCCTCAGCTGCAGCCCAGCTCTGCTTTGGACAATGATTTCCAGGAGAAACCTTGCTATAAAATCCCAGCCCTAGAATAAAGGATATTTTCCAAACCCTGGGCATCCCTTGCTGTCCTTTCCATTTCACGTGGACTTGTCCAGCCTGGGGGCACGGCTGTGATCTCCAGCAAGGTGTGGAAATGCAAACACGGGGCTTGGGACACCCTCCCGGTGATTTGTGGGCTGCAAATGCCACCGAGGCACGAGGAGGGCTGGAACACTTGGGTGACTTTTAAAAATCCCTGTTCAGCTCCGCTGGTATTTAGAGGAGAGATAAATTTGGCTCCTGCTGTGCTGGCCGAGGTAGGGAAGGGAGATGGCTTGGGAGCCGTAAAGGCTCTGTCCTGCAAAGACCTTGGATCTGCTGCTGATCCCACACCTGAGGAGCAAACCGGCTCCCTGCTGCTCCTGCCTCCCTTTCCTTTAGGATTTGTAGCCATGAGACCTAAAAAGATTAAAAATCAAGTGGAAAATGAAGCGTGGTTTTGGCTCTGCACAGGGGCAGTGGCAGCAAAAGCCCATCTTTGGGGAAAAATCATCTGGGATGATTCTGAAGTCAGGGAATCCCAGAATGGCTTGGGTTGGAATTGCTCTGAGAGATTGTTTTGTGTTTGTTTTCACCCCTGCCATGGCAGGGACACCTTCCACTGTCCCAGGCTGCTCCCAGCCCCAATGTCCAGCCTGGCCTTGGGCACTGCCAGGGATCCAGGGGCAGCCACAGCTGCTCTGGGCACCCTGTGCCTGAATTCCCTCCTAGCCAAGAATTCCCTCCTAGGATCTGTCAGACACTGCAGTGCCCCTGGGTCGTTTTCCCCATTCCTGGATTTTTCTTGTTAAACACAGAGTTTATAATATTTTTATCCTAGTGCTTTACTGGGGCTCATAAATACCGGCTGGAAAGCACTTCCAGAATCCCTGGGATGCTGGGAAAAGCCCGAGAAAAGATGTTCCAGCAGCCAGGAACATCTGCAAGCTGACAGCCTGTGAGTTTATCTGGGCAGAGCTGCATCCATGCAGTGCTTCCAATTTAATTTCCATGTTTTCCCGAGAAGAAGAGAAATGTCTTGTGTTTCCTGGGTGACTGGGGGAGGTTCGACTGTGCCAGCTCTGATCTCCCCCTGCAAGATTTCCTTGGTGGCAGACAGGGAGCAGCAGGCTGGCTAGACAGGGAAAAGTGGGAAAGGTCTGGGAAAAGGATGGTTTATAGGGATGTGGGGTTTCAGCACATTCTGCTCACCTTTGATAGAAATCACACGATCGAGGTTTGAGATCTCAGCCAGCCCCTAATGAGACCCATCCCCAAATCCCTCTCCACTTCCCGACAGCCCCAAATCTCTGCCCTTCCCTCCTGGAGAAGTCCCAGCTCTGTGTTGATGGCCCGGGGGGGAATTTTGAGGGATGCTGCTGGAGAAGGGCAGGATGGAGCTGGATCCAAGGACAAGGAGCAGGTGGAGCGAGCAGCGATGCAGAGGGAGGGGCTGCAAAATTCCAGCACTCCCTGACAGAGCTCAAAACCTTCCTGTCAATCCTGACATCCAGCGTGTGGCTGCCTCCAGAAATTCCAAGCCGATTGCCAAAGTTTTCACCCTCCCAGGAGCCTCCCAGCTTCCAGCTGTCCCCTCCACAGCAGGGAGCTGCTTCCCTTCAGAGCCGAGTGAAGAGTGGAAGGCAGGAGAGAGGAAAAAAAAAAATCATGAATATTAATTTGAATTCGAGTGAATTTCAATTAGGCCATGTTCGGGCTCCACAAATATTTGAGCAGCGCTACGGCAAACAGGGGGAAAAAGCAGATCTGTAACTTTAACACACAAATATTCACAAAAGACAAATTCCGAGCCCATTCATGCTGGCTTCACTTGGATCCCACTCCTTTTTCCAGGTCCTGCTCAGGGGGAGGAGGCAGCAAATGGAACAAATATTCCGGTTTGATGGATCCTGGGGGTGTGGGTGTTAAATGATGAGCTGGGAATGCTGAGGCAGGTGAGATGTCCTGGTTTCCTGCCAGCCTCAACAGGCCAAGGTCACGGGGTGGGAATGGGCTGGATCCAACAGGGATGGAGCTCATGGATGGGGCTGCAAGGGCTGGGCGGGAGTTGGCAGCAGGGAACAACTCCCAGGAACATCAGGTCACAGAGAGCCAGGAATGCCTGGTTCATCCCAGCATGGAGAATCCCAGGTCAGTGATTTCAGCTCAAGGAGCATCAGGATCATCCCAGAATCATGGAATGGTTTGGGTTGGAAGGGATCTTAAAGCTCATGCCATCCCACCCCTGCCATGGGCAGGGACACCTCCCACTGTCCCAGGCTGCCACTCAGTGTCAATCCAGCTCCTCCCAAACGAGATGGGGAGTGGGACTTTCGAGGAGCTCAGAGGGAATCCTGTCCTTGCCCTTCCTGCATCCTGAGCTGCTCAGGAGGATGGGAAGGTGCCAATCTGTGCCCATGGAGGTGCCCATCTGGAGGGTGGAGAACTGCAGGTCTTCCCCTGCTGCTGAGGGAGCACTCATCCCTCAGGAGGCCACGGGATCAAGCATCACATTCCCGTTTTCCTGGTGGTGTCAGAGGCAGGAAATGAGACAGCAGTTTTCTTAAAAAAGGGCAGAAGGAGCTGGAGACAGGGAATGTGCTTTCCATGGCAGGCAAATCCAAGAAATCGTGATAAACCCCGGAATTAAGGGGAGCCCAGATAGGTGTGGATATATTGGGAAGAGTCACCATGGCCTCTCCGGGGGAAGTCACATCTGTGATCTGTGACATTCCTTTGGAGGTGGCAACACTTGTCCAGGCAAGGATTGGCCGCAGTTAAACTTCATTTCCCAAATATTCCATTCAAAATCCTCCCAAAAGGCACTTGGAGACACTGGGATTTTAGGGAATACAAGAGGAAGCCCCTCCATGGATTGAAGAGTGGTTAAAAACAGGACACCCAGGGAAGGATGACTGATTTCTGCTCCTGGTGGCCCCAGAGCAGCCACAGGGATCCTCGGGCACCTGTCCGGGGATCTGCGGTGTGGAACACTCATCAATGATCCGGAAAAGTGGGGAATGATGAAGTGACAGTGTTTGCCTATGCGACAAAATTATTCAGGATCATGAAATCCAACAGTGACAGTGAAAAGCTCTGGAGGATCTGCCGGCAGTGAGCTCCTGACAATAAAACAGGAGGTGAAATTCAGTGTAAATACAGGGAAGGTAATGGCAGGGAAGGGGAAAAAAATGCAGAGTGGGAGCGGAGGTTAAACAATGATTAACTCTGAATGAGCTATCCCTGCTCATCGCAGAGTTCATCGAGCCCTGGGAAGGTGCCCTGGGAATGCTGCTCTGGCATGGGCTGCATCTCAAAGCCAGGAGGATGTTTGGGACTGCTTGGGACAGAGTGAGCAGGGCAGGAATTGTCCCCAGAGCCGGCAGGGACATCTGTAGACCATCTTTATTTTGGGTCCTGGCTGTGTGGCTGATCCTGCATCGCATAAAGGACACAGCAGGAAAAGATGAAAACGAGAACAGGATGACCCAGCAATGTTAAAAAATTGAACAGACCAATATTATCCAGCCTGAATGGGCCATGGAAATCTGTCCTGGTGTTTTGGGGAAAGAAAATGGGAATTGGTGACTCCCCCTTTCCGGCATTGCAATGAGGAACCAAAGCACAGGGAAGTGGATTTGGAATGGTGAAGCAGAACCCTTTAACACCTCCCAGGGCCCAAAGGGGCTCCAGGAGCGCTGGAGAGCGACTGAGGACAAGGGATGGAGGGACAGAACAAGGGAAAATGGCTTCACACTGCCATAGGGCAGGGACAGATGGGATTTTGGGAAGGAATTGTTCCCTGGGAGGGTGGGCAGGCCCTGGCACAGGGTGCCCAGAGCAGCTGTGGCTGCCCCTGGATCCCTGGCAGTGTCCAAGGCCAGGCTGGACATTGGGGCTTGGAGCAGCCTGGGGCAGTGGAAGGTGTCCCTGACATGGCAGGGGTGGGATGGGATGAGCTTTAAAATCCCTTCCCACCCAAACCATTGTCCAAATCCCCTCTCTGGTCACTCTGCCTAAAATGAGGCATCTGCAGGCCCAGAGGGTGCAGCTTAAAGGCTCTGCTGCATTTCCCACCCAAAGCAAAGCAGAATCTTCCTCCAAAGTGCTGCCATTCCCAGCCTGATCCCGTGGGAGAGGCAGCTGAGGAGCACGGCCAAGGAAATCTTCACTGTTCCCCTGAACTGAAGGCAGAGAGGAAAAATTAATATTTTTTTTTATCTAAAGACCAGGATTGTTCAAACACAAACGTGCTACAGGAGAGCAGAACTCGGAGGAGCAGATGAAAGAATGAACTGCAGAGCACTGAGAGGATGCACAATGAGAGGGCACTTCCGCTGCCCCATCTCTGGGGGGTCCTGCTGCCAATCCTGCTGAATTCCAAAGGGTTCATTTCCTTCTGGAATGCCCAGGTACTGCTCATTTCCCCTCTGCCTGGCTCTTCCTTTCTTCTTTATTTTTATTTTCCAGGGAGACACAATTAGGGATGATCCATCAGAGGGAAATACCTAGAGCTCACATTGTGTCGGGGAGCCTGCTCGGAGAAGAAAGAAGATTTTGTGTGAAGGCACCGCTCACCAACGAGGCTCCACATCAAAAGGATGTTTTTCCATGGACCAAAGAGCGGGATTCATTCTCCACCCGGGCCCAGATTCGCACTGACACCGGGAAGACTTTCAGGCGGCCACACTTTGTTTACTTAAAAGCTCGGAGGGAGGGAAAATGTCACAAGTGCTCATGTAGAGCTGCGAGTGCCCCGGTCGGACACCTCCAGCACGGCTCTTTGTACAAGCAAAACCCTCCCCGCGGGCCGGGGAGTGCTGCACAAATCATCTGCCCAATCATTTACGGCCATGAATAATTCATGGGCAGCCAAATGTGTTCACAAGTAGTTCCTGGGAAGGGCTGGGAGCTGTTCAAAGCTTGGATGTGCTGCTGCTGCAAACCTGAGCAGGCTTTCCTTGGATCCTTGGAGCTCCAGCCCCGCACACATCGCTGCTTGTCCCTCATCCCGAGCTGTCGGTCCCCTCCCTGTCCCAGCTGGGAAGCCCCAGTGTCTCCCTCAAGGGTTAATTCCCATGGCACACCTCAGTGGCTTCATGGGACTCATTTCATTTCTTCTTTATTTATTTCTTCCTTCTCTCTCCTGGCCCCCAGCGGAGGTGCAGGACTGCCCTGCTGAAGCTGCACAGCTCACTCAGATGTGGCTCCGTCCCTCCAGACATTCCCATCCCGAGCTCTTTGTCCATTCCCTGCTGCAACAGGTGGAAGCTCCAGTGTTTACCTCGAGTGCAAATTCCCATAGCACACCTGAAGACTTCATGGGACTCATTTCATTTCATTTCTTCTTCCTTCCTTCCTTCCTTCCTTCCTTCCTTCTTTCTTTCCTTCTTCCATCCTTCTTTCTTTCCTCAGTACCTCTATTTACAAAATTCCAGAATGGTTTGGGTNTTTCCTATAAATAAATATAAATATATAAAAATAAATATAAATATATATAAATATATGACAGGTTTCCTATAAATATATGTCTCCTCTATATCTGCCCTCTGAAATATTCGCTGCACATCCTCCAGTGATGCATGCTCAGCTATCCATCCTGGTTTCCAGGACCTCCTTCCAGGGTGATCCCTCAATTTTCTGAGCAAGTATTTCCAGGAGAAGCGTGTTAATCCTGCTGCTGCCCAGACCCCCAGGAAATAACCATTTCTGGAATTCCAAGCTGCTTTTATGCCAAGGAAACTCATGGAGCGATCTGGGAATTTTCAGCCCAGGCCTACCCGTGGATTTCAGGAGGGAATTCCCCCCTTTCCCTGCCCCATGGGGATGATCCTCCCCAGTTCAGGAGCTGCACTGGTCCTGCTGTCCGTGAGGAAATCCCGTGTCCCATCCCCGCTGCTCACACTCACTAATTGCCCCGGGCGCTGATGAAATATGATTACATTTTTCTCTTCATTAGGCATGATATCGAATCATAGCTCACACGTATCAAATTGTTTTATTCCTTTTCTCCCTGTTTGCTTTGGAACCTTCCCCGCTCCTGCCAAGGCGGGTTTAGCTCTGTCTCTGCCGCCGAGCCCGGCAGCCGCCAGGACCCTGCAATTTTAATGATCTAATCCGACAGCGAGCAGGCTTTAATTTAAACTTTTATTAACGACCACTTTCCACCCTCAAAGACTATATTAAAATTGCTTAATGGAATTGCAGATTACAAATGCCCCACTGCAAGGCCCACTCGTGCCAGCGCGCAGCTCCCCTTCGGAATTCAGAGCAATCCTATTAACTCCTCTTTATGTTTTGGAGAGGTCATTTTGATTGCAGCTTTTTGTGTACTTCCCCTCGGAGATAGCGCTGCCCCAAGCTCAGTGTCTGAAAGAAGAGAATTTTACCAAAGATCGCGTCTTTCACATTCATTCTCCTTCGACAGGCAGCTTAAAATTTAATTTCTTTGACTTCTTGCATGGGGTTTTTTGGGGGGAGTCTGCTGGGGGGGTGGAAGTGAGTTCCTCAGGCAGCTTCAGACGGTGGCAGGAATGACAGAATCCACCCCAAGCACGGTGGGGAAGGGGGAGGAGACGAGGGAGGAGGACGCAGGGATTCATTCATAGGTGTAAAATTGCAGCATCAGGACAACCTTTGGAAGTGTGAAGCCCTTTTTTGCAGTTTTTCACACCCCCTGTTAGTCCTGGCTCTGTTAGGCTGGGCTTGAATGGGCGTCTCTTCATGGAGTCTCCCTTGGGAATCAGGGCCCACACTCAATGTGCCGTGAAGGGGACCCCCCACCCCCATTCTTTATTTTATTTTAGTTTTTATTTAAGGAGTCAGTGAAGGCCTCAGCAGCCCCCAAAGCCCCCAAAGCCCAGCACCCCGGTGATTGTTTGCCTCAGGAAATGCCCTATTAATCATTTGCTGTACAGATTGAATTTCTCACCATTCTCCCCTCTTTATTTGCCGTTGTTATTGTTCCTTTCTGCCGCTCCAACGTTTCGGCCGCACCATGAAAAGGCAGAACCAGCCTCGGGTTCTCAAGGCTCTGAACAATCCATCAGCTCCCCGGCCTCACAATGGGCATCCGCGGGAGCAGCTGCCTCGGGTTTGAATATCCCTCGCCCCAAAGGCTTGACCAGGGGACAGAAAAAGCACTTATTCCCAGGAAAAAGAGGGAGGTGAAGGACACAGGGGGAATTTTTCTATTCAAGGTTTTTACACTCGAGCTGCTCCTCTGGTCTCCTTTTCCAGGGATTGAGTGGAGGCTGTGACCCACCTGATGCGTTTGAAATGTCAAACCCAGGACAAAACAACCCAGCTGTGAAGTGCCCGTTTTCTCCCCTAAAAATAACCTGAAGGGTTGAGCAGGGCACAGCAGAGACCTCTGAAGTCAGGGAAAATGTACTTCCCTCTCTGTAGGCAGTGCCAGGACCAGATTCCCGAGGAAAAGGATTTCCCACTGGCAGGTAAATCCAGCTGGCACAGTCCCTGGGCAGGGGGAACATCCAGGAGCCAGATAAGCCCTGCAGAGCAGATTTATGGGATTTATGGGCTGCTCACCTCCTGCTGGGCTGGGACAGCCCATGGTGCAGCACAGATCAGGGCTTGGGTGGCTTTTCCCTGTCCCCACCTCGAAGGAACAGCAGCAGCCCCTGTCTCCTGCTTATTTCTCCCTTTTCCTTCTGAAATCCTGCCAAATTCCAGACCCAGCGCAGAGTGAGGCCTCCCAGCCCACCTGTGACAGGGATGAGGTTCCCATTGGTGAGGGGCCCTTCCCTTGGGAATGGGTAGGATTTCCCCATCCCCGGGTCCTGCCCAAACCCTGCTCCTCACAAAGAGACACCAACCTTCCTCTGGCTGGATATTTGCCATGGGAACGTGCAGCCGAGGGAGTGAGGGATTGTAGAGAAAAATCACCTGGACCTCGCTGTATCCTATAGGGAAAGGCTGGGAGAGCTGGGATTGTTCACCTGGAG